>VZRL01003709.1:295213-374613 GCA_013397895.1 Origma solitaria | reverse complement strand
TTTTTTTTTTTTTTGACAGAGAAACTTTTAGGTACTCACAGCTGAGTATTAAATGGACTCAGACCTTCGTTAACTTCCAGAATAAACTCCTTCTTTTGGTCATATCTCCTCTGAAACATTGCCAGCTCTGGAAGGACTGAGGCTGCATTATCCACTCTCCAAGGGAGGGTTATCTGGGAGACTCTGTTGGGGCTTTGAAAAAATTAAAATAATTATCAGAATCATTGCAATGGAGAACTCTTCCTAATTAATCAACTGTTTGTTTTGTTGGACTGTTACTGCCTGTTTTCCCAAGCTGACTGCTCATGGAGACTTGTATTTCACTTTCCTGGTAGAACCTCAAAGAATGTCTCACTCAATAGCACTTGAGATTCGCTGCTGGCTTGCCATGTATTGACCTACTGCATTCTATAAATAAAAAAGTTCTCAACATAGAGCACTTGTCTTTCTACCAAAACTCGCTGTTGTTTCACTACTTTTCTCTTTTTTTTTTAACAATCAGAATATTTTTCTGTCTACATGACAATATGTTCCTTTTATTCAGCCCAGCCTGAATAATATTTCAAAGAAATCAATTTATAAGTGGTATCTAGATATTTTCTTAGTCTACTACAGCTTCTTTCTTGGATTCTGGCATATTTCAACACAACATGCTCTTCTGTTTTATTTTAACCTTCTGTTTCCTTTGGGTGTTGATTTGTGTTTTAATAACTGGGTTTTGAGTATTCATTTAGTAAGCGGTAAAAGGTTAGAGAGAATAAATATAGGCTTTCCCACTAAATCATTGTTCAGCTTTCTGAAGTGTTACGTGTTCTGTTACTAGTCAGTTTTTCAGTCTTACTCCATTAAATTTCCACAGTGTTTGTCATGAAAGATAATGTTTTACTAGGCAAGTTAAAGATCCTTTTGTGAGAAAAGTAGGATCAAGACATCCATTTGAAAAAGGACATGAACTCTTGACAAAAAGTTTAAGTCTGGTTCTGGCACACTGAAGAATACAGTGTAGATGCAGACCAAGGGGTAGACAAGAAATCTTGTGTGAATTAGGCAGAAGTTACAAATATTAACTGCTTTATGAAGTCATTCATCAAGTGTCAGCTATGTGAAACTAATGTTCAGGCTTTTGGTAAAATTGCTGCACAATATGAAAAATATTTCATCTTTAGGATCACTCGGAATAAAGTAAGAGGAGAGTTAAAACAAGGAAGGATTGTTAAAGCAAGAATTTGCATTAATTCCTGCAGAATCTCACTGAAGTAGGGAATGAGCTCTGTGACATTCATGTTGGGAACCTGGAATGGAGTGTATGGATGCATGCTCTAAGGGTTATTTGCTACCAGATGTTAGGGATAAAAAATGGATAATAAAAGTTTTAAGGGAAAAAAGATTAATTCTGAGGGAGTGATTGATAGCTTTGCTCTTCTGAAATGAGTCACACTTACTAAACTAGAAGAGTCTGCATCTTGTCTGCACAGCACTCACAAAAAGTGATAGTGGTAATTTGTATCCTATTGCAGCAATAGGTCCATATCACTTAATGTAATTTGAATTGCATAGCCAGAGACCATATTCAAAGTTTCAAGTGCTGACAAAGAAATCCCTTTCAAATAAAAATTGAAGAGAAATGCCTTCTGTAAAATTATACATTATTTTGTTCAGTTGAAAATATCCTACTTTTTGAATAGAATCTGATGTTTGATTCGGTCTTGTTAGAAAATATGAGAAAATATGAAAGTTTGAATGAGATGGGCTTGCCTGACTTGCTTAGGAATGAAGTGTCATCTAAACTTTTGAATACTTGAAGTATGAAAAATCTCCCCCTAGGCTACTTTTAAAAGTTTCCTGCAGTGTCTTTTCTTAAACTTTATTCCTTTTGTAAAGAATTGAGCTGAAGTAGGATGGCACAGATCAGTAATTAAAGAATGCCTGTATCCATCTGCCTAGTGACTTCTATGCTTTGTTGTCTTTGTATCTCCATGTCACATCAGCTGTGAACAGCCAAACAGAAGGACTTCCCAGCCAGGTTCCAAATCCTAATGTTTTGCCATCTTTGTTTCCCAGAGTTCTGATGCCTCTGAAGTGGTAATCCTGGAGCGCTGCTGGGTTGTGGAGTTCAGGAGTAAAACAGATGCTTCAATAGTTCTCAGTAAGTAAGACCATATCTCAACATGTTCAGTATGATCTTCTATTTCTGCCAGCAAAAATAACAATAAAAAAATCCCCAGCCACCCAGGCGTTGAAACTTTGCTAGAAATTTAACTAAAATATATCCTGCTGTCTGTTCAGTGCATACATTTAAATACTGGTGGCCTCTGAATTCTTGCCTAAAAAGAAAACCCTGAAATCAAGTGAAAGTCATGTCATCTTCTCCTCTGGCAATAAATAGAATTTTAGGTTCTGTTTTGAAAGATATTTTGTACAACATGGAGTTTATGTTGATGTGTAGTAAATGTATCTAATTCTTCAATAACTAAACATTGCCAAACTCCCTATGAAATGACAAGTTTCCTGTTTTTCTCACCTCCTATCAATTCTTCATTCATAAAATCATTAAAAACAGCAGAAAAATAGCTATCTTATATCAGAATCCTTGTTTTAGGAAAGTTTTTATTTGGAGAAAGTGCTGACAGTTTTCTCTGCAGGAACCTCTCAAATAGCCATCGTGTTAGAAATTTTTTATGACATGGGCTCTTTTTGATACTACTGCCGAGTTTTGAAGTCCTTAGAACAGTTTGCTGTTTTCTGTTAGCTGTGACGGTCTGAGAGCGGAGGTAGAAATGTTAGGCTGCGTTTGTGGGCATGGATACCTTTGCATTCAGTAGAAGTCCCCATCATCTTTTTTTTATGCACCAAAATCTCCAGCCCACTTCTAAGAAAATGTTGCATTAATTATGCAGACTTTTGTTCTCACCTGCTGAAGTGATTCTTAGTGGTTTGTCATGCTCGAGAAGGCAGTGACTTAAAATATATTCATTGTGGATTTTATCTTTATCCAGGTAGCATTCTGAGGAATAGCTCAAATCCTTCATCTTTTGCAGGGAACAAAATCATTTGTTTTGTTCCTGGTGTTGTGGCACCACATCAAAAAGGATTTCTTCCTGGGTTTGGGAGCATTGCTTTGCCTGACTATAGAAGCGGAATGTTTCCCATTGACACTCAAATTGAAACTTTTCTAATTGTGCCCTCAATGGGTCCAATTCATTCATAGAATTACCAACTTTGAGTATAAATACAGTCATGTCAGTTCCCTTCTGGCACTTCTTTTACAATGCTGGAACACAATGCTGCTGAGCTGAACCCAGAACGCAGCTGTAATTGCTGACAGGACTCAATTAGCTTTGAAGCCTGCAAACAGGACAGTTTCTGCCGCAGCAAGAACAGCAGGTTTTAAGCCCAAAAGCTGGGGACATAGACAACAATGAATACTGAGTAGGCATTTCAGGCTGCCTGTGGAGAAAAAAGAGCCTCTGAATATGTGTGGAGGAAGAAATATGCTTGCATAGTTAGAAACTAGCTGAGAGATAGACTTTCCAAAACAAAGTTTTTCAAGGTTGGTGGTGTGTCAGGAGGAACCAGAGGCAAGGGTGGGATTCCAAGCAGTGTCTAAAAACATGTTAAAGAGGAAAAAGTGTAGAAAACTCCAGGTAAACAGAGCCAGCAAATGATGATGAATACCTGGGGCAGACCAAACAGAAGACAGAGGAAGAGACAGACAGGTAGACGAGAAATGTATTTCAAACTTGGCAATTTTCCCATGCTGGAGATCAAGGATGACAACCTGGCTGATGATTTGTTGGATGAGAAAAGAAAGCCAGGCTATTATGAGGTATTAGAACAAAACTGAAGACAAATGAAGATGATATACAGTGTACTGAATGAGGATAAAATGCTGAAAGGAGTGAAATAGTAATCCATGTACTGTAGGATAGAATAAAATTCAGAAGACAAAATGGGGGAGAAAAGCAAAACTCAGGAACTAGGAAGATAGGTTTTTTATCAGTAGGGGCTTTGACCATGAAAAGCTAGTTTCATTGTCACAAGATTAGATCCATTGGCTGTTGGGAGCCAAAAAAAGCTATAGAATGTGTATCTGGGACTTTAAAGGATTCAGATGAAAGAAGAATAGGAGGACATACCTGCTCACAGTGTCAAATTCCTTGTGGATCTGATGGAGGAGAGCTGTGCCACAGCACAGCAGAAGCTCCAGGAAGGGAGGCAGAGTTGATCTGTGAGATTTAACATGTGATGGCAAAAGGAGTTTTTCTTCCTCTTGCAAGCTTCAGTTTGGAACTACGAAGAGGAATTGGAGAGAGCCTTTGCCAGATTGTCTCCATGTGTCTCTGAGCAGTGGGGTGAATCCTAGGAGTTGTAACAGTAAGAAATGGAGACTGACTGGGTTATTGAGGAAGAGAATATAATAAAGGCCAGTGGCGTAAACACGGAGGGAAAAATAAGAATGTTTTCATGCAACTTCTAGTGATTCTGTGGAGCTGCTCATCACTACAGGGCACTGTGGGCTCTGTAACAAGAGGGGAATAAGAAGAGGTCAGACAGTCAGAGCAGAGAATCCTGTCAGGACTTCAAGTGGAGTGCTCCTGAAGCAGCCTAACTCAGAAGGTTTCCAAGGGGACTATGGAAGGAAAGGGAACCATTTGTCAGGTGAACTTTCAGTCTACATGTGGCTGATGGCTTACCTACTCTTCTAAGGGGACCTGGTCACCATCAGCAGGACAGGGTGGTCCTTGGGTCACTGTTATGTTTCCCCGGAATGGGGCAATAGGAGCTCTGTGACTGAGTGTTCATGCTGCCCCCAGGAGCAGCCTCAAGTTGAGCACTGTGTTGTAGAGAGCCCTGTGCATGCACAGCTCTGCCTCCTTTCCTCCATGTGAGGGTGCACAGCACAAAATTGGGAATGTCCCCAGGACACACAGGCACAGCGAAATGGAACCAGATGTGAGAGACAGCACACAAGGAGTGCCTTCTCCTGATCTGTAAATCTCTCCTGTCTTTCAGGAAGAGAGATTCTGTATAGGCTGTACTGCATTTCTGTGTGCGGTCCCTTAGGGAGAGTTAGGGAGATAAGAGCTGAAACATCCTGGTGGAGCTGGGGAGGAGGGTGGGAGGGCGCAAAGGAAGAAAACAGAGCTTTTTATACAAGCACAGTCATCTAAATCCCATTGCAGTAAATCAGAAAAATAATGGAAAAAGGCGCTTGCATGAACACCCCCAAGACAGCAAGCACTCCCTTTTGCCATCTGTAGTACGCAAGCTGCTTGACTCGGAGACTTCTGTCCCAATAGCAGTGCCTTGGAAAGGCAGGTCAGGATCACTCCCCGTTTCAGGTGTTGGGGAAGATGAAATAGGAAAGGCTTATAAATATTATTACCTGGCAAAAGATGCTGAGAATATGGAAACTATAAGCGAGATTGAAATGAAGACAAGCTTTGAGATACCAAACCCCAGTTATTTAGTAACTGGAAAACAATGGTATGGCCACTGAAGGTAATCCCCCTCTTTTGATTAAACAATCCCCTCTGCTTACAGACAGGTCCAAAGGTCAGAGCAGACCCTACCAACTTGGCAGAGGATCCAAAAAGCAGTTTTTAGAGTTTAAAATATAACCCCATATGGTAATGCAATGACTCTCATAGGCTGTATGTAAATGTTGTAGGATTTGTAGCTTGTTCTAGATTGGTTAACGAAAATTAGAATATTCAGCACAGAAGATGATTTATTATATTGTAAATGGCAACCACGGTATTCTATTCTATTCTGTATTCTGTACTTCTCTTTTCTCTCTCTCTCTTACCTCTCTGACCTGCTTTGAGCTGCATCTGGCAGCTCCCAGCAGGTCCCCTACACCCACACCCTTTCACAATAAACCTCATGCTCTAGGACCAAACTCCAGAGATCTCTCGTTTCCGTCCCGACCGTCTGAAACAAACCGACCCAAACACCACAGACGGCCAAACCTACATTTAGGGATGGAATAACTGAGGCATATACAAAGGTTAATCTTGCAGAGCTAGGCAGAGAATGAAGACCTCTGAATCCTGCCTTTTTTAAGGCAGGCTGATGGCCCGGCCAGAGAAATGAACTGCAAAAGCAGTCCACTGCTTTGCAAAGGCCACCCTTGGAACTTGGTGTGTATTTGTTCAGGGATCTTGAGATACCCTCGTGGGATTCAAATATTTGTGTGGTTTACATTGCTTCCAGTATAGGTGTGGTATTTAATGAAAGGGTGGAAGCAGAGTGGCATGTGTGGAAGCTGACAGGTATTAAAAGAAATGGAGTATTGTACTGCAGTAGTCAGCCTGGGGTATCATGCTGTATTAATATTTAGACCCTTGGTGAGGTTCTGTGGGGACTTAAATGAAGCTTATAATGGTAACTTATATAAGTTTATTCCAGCATTGCAAAATTAAAAAAAAAAAAAATCACTGAAGATAAAAATTTTAATTAAATTCTTTATCTTTGATTGAAAATATAACTTCCAAAGGAAGATTAACATAGCATCATGAGTAACTATGGGATGATTTCATCACTACTAATTTGAACATGAAATGCATCAGCATATAGAATTCAGACAGCTTTGTGAATTAAAAGCCTCTGATGTCTGTATTAGAAATATCCTGCGGATATAATTTACGTATCAAAGCTTCCATTCTACTTTTGTTACAGCATATGGTGGTTAGCTGTGATGGTGCTTTATATTTTAGAGTGTCAGTGACTCACTGATATTCTTAACCATTTGCCTCTGCTGAGCTAGCAGCTGAGAATTATGTTTTTGCTGGTATGTGTGAAAAGAGACAGACGACATTTAAACTTTTTGAACTCTTACTTTGCATATTAGCATAGGAGAAAAAATAGTGATCCTCTAAAAAAGTCAAGGCTGTCATCAGGGATGTTGACCATGGGTTTTGTACATTTTATTAATTTAATTCATCTCAGTAATTTCTTCTTTGTCCTGTTCAACATGATGTTATGCTTATAACTCTCATGAAGGAGAATAAAGCAAGACAGAGTATCAGTGTTCCTGTCACCTTTATCTGTTTAGTAAAATAAACCAATTACACTTCCTTAAAAAAGAAAGTTAATAATAAGTGAATAAGATGCAAAACCAAAGTGGAAGTATGTTTGTTTTATTTTATTATGTTTTTATTTTGACAGCCTTTCCATTAAATTGCAGTCTTTTCAAACACAAGAGTCAGCTCCAATAACTGCCTAAAACTTTAGGTGAAATCACAGAAATTGAGGTTTCTGTGTAAAAGATTGTGATTAAAATTACAATAAAATGCACATAAAAATTTAGAGTAACGTTATTCAGACATTTTTAGCAAGAAATTTCTTTTCATTTTGATAACAACTGAACTATCAAAATACTTAGAGGCAAAAGAGGCAATTGCTTGGGAAAACTTGGGAAATAGAAGTTTTATTATGAAATAATGTGAAGAAGAAAAAGTTATCTGAGGATGAAGGAACTAACACCAAAACACATTTCTGATTTGAGGCAGTTGGGTTAGAGTAGAAAAGGCTTTCCAGTGCCACTGGGGGTGAGTCTGCTTTCTTTGTGCTATTCCCTTATTTGACAGCAGTCCTTTAGAGCAGGGGCACTGAGCTCCTCCTTTGAGCTGCACAAGAGCTGTGGGACCATAACTTTCTATGCTGACTTTGGTGGGACAAAGTCTTGTTGAGAACATGCTTCAGCAAAAGAGTTGTTGATGAGCAGAGCCCTGACCAGAAATAGTTCTGTGTACAGATCTGTTTGCTTTCCATTTTCTGCTTCCTCAGGTCTTGCCTTCAGTGAGTATCTGGCACTGCCGTGAGGAGCAGCGAGAGATCAAGATACAATGATACATCATTTTCCTTTGAATTTAGCGCTACTAAGTTCAATGTTTGTTCTGCAAAGAAAATCATTGTGTTTGATTTTTCAGAGGTTTTCCCCTGGGTTTACAAACTTGAAACGTCCCTGGAGATGTCTAGCACAAAGATGAGGATTAATCTGCTGCTATTGCGGATTCACAAGTAGATAGAAAATTTTCTTAATATTGTATGTTTTCAAATCTTATGTGTCATCCTATTCAAAAATGATATCATGACAGTAAAACTAGGAGTGCAAACTAGATAAGGCACTGTTGTTGAGGTCAGTAGTAAAACTTTGCAAAAGGTAAGGATTTTTTTTTTTCCCAAAACTACTCCTTGTAAGTCCTGTCAGCAGTAATGGTATAGCAAAGGGTGCTTGTGTACCTGTATTTTCCACAATAAATTCTTAATGGAAAAGTATGAAGTGTTTTTGTCCACATGTGAAATACTACTGCATTTAGGTTTATTATTTATTTTTAATGAATTAATGGATCTATTATTTAGTGAAATATCAACATTTTAATTTAATATTTTAATTAAACATGGAGTAACAACTGGCTATTTATAAGTCATTGTATTTATAATATACTTATTATTATAAGTATTTATATAATTCTTCAGATGTGTCTGCCATCCATTTGAAGCCTTTGTTACACTTGTGGGCCCGTTAGTTTCATTTTGGGAAAGTTTCATATCAACTTTTTCTCCCTACTGAAACTTGGATTTAAGTGTCTTGAGGTTGTTAGGAATTACTGCATGCAGCTGATTTAAAATAATTGTCAGCAACTATCTGAGGGAGAAGAGCAAAGAGATGATGATCTTTATTACATAAGTAAACCTGTGTGTTCCTTTATTGTAGGACTTTTTTACCAGTCTGCATTTTTCACGTTGTGTTTCTTCTGACACAATGACTTTTGTTACATAAACTTCCGAATACCTAAAGGGGGATCTACAAGAGAGCAGGATAGGGACTTTTTACAAGGGCCTGGAGTGATAGGACAAGGGGCACTGGGTTTAAACTAAAAATGAGCAGGTTTATATTAGATGCCAGGAAGAAACTTTGCTGTGAGGGTGGTGAGGCACTGGCCCAGGCTGCCCAGAGAAGCTGAGGATGCCCCACCCCTGACAGGACTCAAGGCCAGGTTGGATGCAGGTTTGAGCATCCTGATCTAGCAGAAGGTGTTCCTCTCCAGGGGCAGGGGAATGGGGCTAGATGATCTCTAAGGTCCCTTCTAACGCAAACCATTCTCTGATTTACACACATTGAAACAGAATGGGAAATAGGTGACTTACCTGCTGTTGCATCTGCAGAATAAAACTTTTTGCATTTGCAGTGATGAGTATTTTCCAGGCATTTTCATATGCTTTTCAGAATTTAACTTAGCTGTCAGAGTACTCCAAGGATCTAAATATAGCAGACTGCTGTAGTGTTTTGAAGTGATAGTTGAGAATGAATTTCCACATCTCAAAAATGGCACCTGTTAGACCAGAATACAGTGAATTATGCCCACTCCTACTGCATTTTGCTATCCATTTCTGGTTCCATGCATATTAATGGTGATTCAGTATGCCTTTTGAGCTTGGCAGTCTGATTTTTCAGCTAAGAGGTAAATATAAATAGCATGATTTCAATTGAAAAACATTGATTTCCTCCCAAAGCAGATGTTTTTTATCTAGCTAGTGGTAGGATATTTCAAGACAAGATCACTGTTTGTATTTCCTTCATCCTATTTTCCATTTAAAGATAAAGAGAGGAGAGAAAAGAACACCTTGATGGATCTGTGTTTTGTCTCTTAAGTGTTGATTTGTTTCTCTGACAGCCATTCCTTCACTAAGGTATCTTGGATATCCAAACAAATTTTATTAAAATTGTTTGTGCTTTTGTGCTTTTAAAGGCTGAATGGTGAAGAAACATGTGCTAATTTTGGGTTTTTGTTGGGTTTTTGTTGGTTTGGGATTTTTTTAGGTTAAAGTTAATTTTTTAGAAGTTAGAGTGACTGGTGGTTAATTTTGATCTTGATGCTAGTTGGTTACCTGCATTTTCTTTCCTTTTGATTTTCCACTTGGAGCTCTCAAATACTGTGAAATAAAACAGACTTCTGACTCGATGTCAGTGACAGGAGGGAGTAGACCACTCTGCCTTTGCAGATCTTACCAGAGCAACAGAAAAGTCATCAGCTCTTCTAAATACTGATCTTTCTGAAGTTTACTGCCCTCATGGCTCACATGCAGTACCAGATCACAGAAGAGCTTACAGCTAAATCTTCCCTGTCTCTACAGTCATCTTTGACAAACAGCAAAGTTCAGCTTGGTCAGGTCTGGTCACTCAGAACAGATTTTGAGTGTAAATAAGATCTAATGAACACCTGTAGAGCCCTAAGATTTTGAATACTCTTCTCTCAAGAACTAAATACCTGTTTTTTCTGACTGAGCCTGGGTTAGAGGTAAGAATTTGAATGCTTACTAGCTTTTTTAACTGCTCCTGAAGCCAGAGAGATGTTTCCACTTTGTTTCCCTTTCCAGGCTTTCCTCATAAAATCTATAGTCCAACAGGTATACAAAATGATAACCCAGCATTTTTAGCCGCATGCGGACACATAGTCAGGTTTCCTTAGATCCAGCCCAGAAAAAACTTGTCCCACCTCCACAGGGATTTGTGCACAGTTTTTAGAGGCTTCCAGACTTGGGGTTTCATCTTTTATTCCCTCCATAACCATAAAAGCAGAAGTAATTGTAACTGGCAGATGCTCAGTTTATGAAGTGCAAACAGGTTTAAAATAACATGTGTGCAACTGCCCAAGGTTAGGTACACAAGGTAGTAAAAGGAATTTAAATTCACATTGTATGGAAAAGCACTTTTCTATATTTGGATTTTTGAACTAAGTGTGAAAACCTTAAAGTGTTTTGTTTCATCCAGTAATATGATAAATGGCTGATTTAGGTCAGAATGATTTTGATGCCCAACCAAGTACTTCAATCCTTATTAATACAATAACACAGGTGTTTTATTGAGTTTTATGTTTCTAAATTAGTTGGTAACTTGTTTTAAAGAAGCATTGATTTTTCTTTCTTTCCCAGTTTGCTCTTCTCGGTGTGTGTTGCGCTAAATGTCACATTGAATTTGTGACTCTGTGAAGCCATCTATACGGTAGAATTTTAAATGCCTAAGATAAGAGGTGTTTTTTCTTCCTGTTCTAATCTTAATCAAATGACCCCCCCTTGCTACTTACCTGGATTCCTTGGGAGATTCAGCTTTAGTTTCCTTTCCTTTTCTTCTTTCCTTCTTAGAAAATTTGATCATTAAACAATTAGACTCCAGGCAGAGCAGCAAATGACACGTGGATAGTAATGAGGTCAGAAGCTCCCACATACAACCTGTGGAGTCTTCACAGAGGAGTTATGTCGTGCTAAATTATCTGCATGTGTTGCTGATCTGTATTCTGGCAAGGATGAATGAGAGGCTGAGCATAATGGAGATCTCTAATAGAAGAGATGATGGGCACATTCATTCTGGGGAACCCCACTCTCTGACAGAACTGTGCCTGCTGCCCCTGCTAAATCAAATTCCTTTTCCAGTTAGCAGCTCAGAGAGCTGCCTGCTAGGCTGCAGAATCTGTGCTGGAGAAGGATTTCCCATTTTGGTTTGATTCTGCCACCTAATTTAGGCATCTGTTCAGTGATTTTGGAACTACTCTGTGGATATGTTTAGTACTGCACCGAGTCTGAAGGAGCTGGGGTTTGACTCCAGAGGTGGATGGGGCTGCATGGTTCTGTGACCATGAACACGAATGTGTGTAGTGGTTTTGATTGTGTGTGACATCAATATTTCCATCATCCCCTTTTTGAATCACGGTTTCTAAGAGCTGTTTTTATGTTTTCTGAGTGCAGAGTTTCAGAGTGGAGAGCCGGATCTTTACCTTGAAGCCGCATCGAAGGCAGACTGTGAATCTTGGGCTGTGGCACTGGGGGAGGCGAACTCGGAAGGTTTGTGGAATAAAATTCAACAGCTCCGGAGGCTGATCATGGAAATCAAAGAGGAAAGATCATCAGATGAAGCACGGCAGTTTCTCCCTTCATCCCAGTTAGACAGCCTAGGAGAGCCCCAGTTCACGAGTAAGTGCATGGATTCGTTTTATGGAGTGGTGCTCTGTGGCAGCTCAGATCGTGTCACAGGCAGGGTAGAAAATGCTGCTCAACTTCTTGCTTGTCAAAGTGCAGTTTAGAGGGAGTAAACTGATGAAAATTGTTTTTAAATGTTTTTCCATAGATTTTTGTTTATGCACATATGACCTTCAGGGGAACAAATGTCTGATTACTGTGTTTCTGAGATTTTCTCTCTAACCGATTTTCTTCATAAAACTTGAAGTATTTTTTTTCCTCTTTTATGTCCTATATGAGCATATGGACTACTGTTTAAAATACAGTCTGATACCTTTGATAAATGTGTAAAGCTTTAGTGATACTTAAACTAGTATCACAGATTTGTTCTTTGTGATCTAAAAGCACTCTGGGGATTTGAATGCAAGTAGCCATATGTTGAGTTGTATTTGGTGCACTGGAATCAGCAGACTCTATATCAGTTGCCACTCGCTTAATCAATTCTGTATCCAGCATATTCATGAAGGTGTTTCAGACCAATATGCTAGTGGCAGAGTTCAACTCAGAAATTTGTTAAAGCTCTATTATTAAAAAAACCAACAAAACCAACAAACTTTTTTTTTCTTTTTGACCTTTTGAAGCTCTGCAGCTGTAATTTTTCTCACACAGATGTGAATGAATAGCCCCAGTAATGAGAATGGTGTGAAGCTAGACTTAGCAGCATCGAGGTTTTATGAATCAGACACAGCTATAAATTTGGGGTGACCTTATTTGTTTGTGGGTTTTTAAAATTTTTTAAAACAAAAATCTTGTTCCAGTTTGTATACTAACTCAATCTTTCCCTTCTGATCAACTTCTTCAATGCTTGCTGGAGACAATACAAAAATGTCAACAAGAGAGTTGAATTTCTACAAGTTCAATTGAAATTGAAAAAGTAGTTATGATCCAATTACTTTGTGCATCAGGTGAACAACTCGGTATTGTTCAACCCTCCTTCCTTCCTAGGTTTCTCTTGTTGCATCTCTGTGGTTCACTCTTTTATTTTAGCACAAGAGAATATTGCCCTTTGCAGTAAAATACGTAATAGAACGTAATTCCACAATGGATTAAAATGTTCTTCTTTGTGTTGCATGAGGAAAGGAATGAATGTATTTATTTTCCAACAAAAAGAAGTTGGGTTTGTTGCTTTACAATTTGTTTGTAGGTCAATAATGCAGTTATATTTTATTATATGGAACTCATTTGCATACTTTCACAAAACATGGGGTTTGTTTCTAATGTGATGACATACTTACTTAAAAAGGCATTGTTAGATTTAGTATTTTTCCAACAGATACGTAGTCAGTTGAGACTGAATATCTTAAAAGTACCCATCCATGAAAGCCTGGGTTTTTTTTTCCTAGCTTCCCTTCCCAGCAACACAAAGTTTCTATTAAGAAGGAAGTCTTCTTCAAAAGTAGCCATTTTTCAGGCAAGTATTTCATCAAAGTTTGCTTTGACCATGAGTTTGCAACATAAAATGTTACTTCAGAGGCAATGGCAGTAGTTATAGGTATAGTAAAACTTTAATATGTATTGAAAAGGAAGACATGGAAGTCAAATTATTTCTAATATTTTTTTTTTCTCTTGACTTTTTAAGGTATTCAGAGAATTGCAAATGAGCCAAAGCTGGAGTTCAGTCTTGGTAAGATATAATTTTGAACTTTTGGAATTGTAATGGCCTCTCTGTGTGTATGTGAGGAGTTTTTATATATATAGTATTATACAGTGTAACATGTGATCTGTTTAAAAAAATGAAGCTCTAGGTGGGAGAGGTGCCTGTGCATGTCTTTTGAAATGCTGATTCTGGTTCCTTAATTGGTTGGAATGGCTAAAGGCCTGTTGAATTCTCTAATGCTGTGCAGCTCTATCAGGCTGAAAATCTGCCCAACAGCTTTGTGAACGTTGCTCATGAGATACTACTTATTTGGAAAAAAGACATTTAATTTGAAGTTTTTGAAATGATATTCAGATAAAAGTACTGTTGCTTTAGAATAAACTTTACAAGAGGTATTATTTGGTAACGAAGAGTCAATAGAAATGTTTGCCTGATTCTGACATTTTATACTTAGTGTAAGTAATTAGTATATGGGAACTATATATTGCTATAGTAACAGAATTGTTTTGGGAGGCGTTCTGTCAGCTCCAGCCTCCCCCTCCATTCAGAGGGACACAGAATGATTCAGATTGCTCAGTAAGTCAAGCAAAGTATTTGAATAATGTTGTATTTGTATTACAAGATCGAGGAGCCCAAACTGAGCATTAGGAAAGGAATATTGTCTACTTTTCATTATTGTTTAAGTGCAAAAGCTTTGAAAATAGTAAGTGAAATAATTATTTGCTGTAAAAGCAGTAAACACAATAATTCCCTATTGGAAATAAGAATAACCAGGGTTAGTTGATTAGTGGTTGGACTCTTTCTTCAGGGTGTTTTCCAGCTGAAATGATCCTCTGATTATTCCCTGCTCCTGTGTATGGTAAAATAACACAGGTGAAAATAGTGTAGCTTTTGAAATATCTGATACTATGTGCTGTCTGAATTCTGAATGGACTAAAACATGTCAAATTTGTTGTGATTTTTACATCCATATGACCTGATAATATTTATCTGATGTTGTATAGCTGTAGGCTGATGAACTTTTACTCGGTTATTCACTATCTGTTACATTTACTCTAGTAGAAAAGCTTTTGTAACATCTGTTGTAAAAAAGAGTACTGAAGGAGAGGGAAATACAGATATTTGTAAGCAGAGTATTATATAAATATCAATTACTCTGCACTATTTGGAGAGTTTAAATTATCAGCAAACAAATCTCCCCCAGAAACCCCCAAAAGAGCAAACAGGATAGCATCAGTGATGTGACTGCAGGCTCTGTTTCTGCTCCTTGTATTTTGGAAGCCTCTTTTCGTGGCTGTCCTTGGAACTGGGTTGCTCTTGGCTTGTGTGCTGCTGCTGTATCCTTTGGGACAGATGCAGTTCCATTTGATACAATCCTTTTTAGAATACCTTAAATTTTATCTGGGTATTTTTATGTGTATGTCTTTTAAAAATTAGATAGTCGTGACATTACAGAAAACTTTTCTGAGTAGGTTTTGGGGTTTTTTCTGTATGGATTATTTCTGCAGAAATTGGTAAATGTTGGTGTGGAGCAAAGACCTCATTCTCTGTTGGGGAATCATCATGGTATAATAATCGTTAAGAGTGAATTTAACTTTTCTGTGCATTTCTATGGGCATTTTACGGGTGATGTGACTGTAGTATTTGGGCAGAGCCAGTAATTGCAGTGTTCCAGCAATAACAAACTCCCACAATGACTCTGGTGTAGTGTAGGAGAGGGAGGAAGGCACTACAGGCGCTGACTACAAATTAGATGAGCAGTGCTTCAGGAGAAGTTGCTTTCCGTGATAAATGTGCCCCAGCAGGCAGACGTGTAAAAACAAAGTAAAGCCATTTTCAGACCTGTTTGGGCTCGTGCTGGATGGATCTCTGTTCACTCATAGTGTCAGTATTTGTGCTTTGCATTGGGCTGTTTCTAGTAGGCATTTATGTTCTGTGGTTTGTTCTGCAGCGTTATTGATTGAGTCATTGCAGCTCTGTGAGGGATCTTGTGCACTGCTCCTGCTGCTGCTCAGGTAACAAATGGGAGTAACAGCATAAACCTCCTGCTTTTGGCTCATGCTCCTGCCCAGTGTTATAAGTCAGGGATATCTGGCAACACAGACAACTATATAGAGCTGATTCTTAGTGCCTTGATCCTAGAAAAATACTAAATATTTAAGCATAACACATTTGAATTAAGGGAATCCACCTTCAGTGACTCAGCAGTCCACGAAATTCTCATCTTAGGAATTATATCCTTCTTACTGGAATATCAACATTCCCATGCCAACACTTCCTAGCTCCAGCACCCCCGGCCACCAGCCCTGTGCTATTTGTTTGTTTGTGCAAGCAGGCAGCAGACACTTCCTGCTGCTGAGTGACACAGGGACAATTTAGCTGGGAAGGGTGCACGTGCTGCTTGGCCCCAGCAGTTCAAATCCCCCTGGCAAGGGCAGCCAGGGAGGGGAGATGCTCCTGTGCTGCTCACCGGGCTCCTGGCAGGGCTGGAAGGGACTCCCTGCAGCCTGGCCTGAGCATCTGAGGAATGTGCACTGCTGCTGGCAGGCCGAGGACACTGCTTGACTGACACCACCCTTTGTGGGATTACGTCTAATTAAAGGCTTGGCATTCACTTTAGCTAATCAAGGACTTCCAAGATGTCTCTCTGAGGTGAGCCAGAGCATGGTGAGAAGGGCTGAGAGAGGAATTTGCTGCAAGCAAGCACAGTGCTGTGATGTGTGCCTGGCTTGGCTAACCAAATCTTAGGGCTATGTAGAGGCATTTCAGCTTGATTAGGCTGGTATTTGGCATTTAGAATTTGGAAGGCAAATCTAACAGTTAATGATGTGTAAGGCTGGTCTCTAGCCCTGAAAGATTGGCTTATACCTGTAATTTTATTCATACTCATTGTATAATCAATATTACTATATTAAGTAACACACTAAAAAAATATATATGCAAATAAACATTTGTTTATATCAGTTGATATAAAAATGTGTTTCTATGTATTAAAAAAATTGTAACATCTCATAATTGTATTTTAACTCTCTTGGCGCTAGTTGGTCAATAAATAACAAGTTTTGAAGTGGAACTTGAGTAACTAAAACAAAACAGCTTTTAAATAATATTTGAGTGCTGCCCAACACATGAATTTTATTTAGGGACATTATATCTAAATACTTCTCCTCAGTCTTTGAAGTTCTGATAACTAAATTTTGAAATAATGGTGTTAAAAGTCTTCCTAGGGTTTTGGGGTTTTTTTTGTTGTGGTATCTACCTTGCTCCATCCTATATCCATGATACTCTGGAAAGCATTCTCTTTATAAAATGTCCAGATACTGCCTTCTCTTATTTTATTTTAAAGTCAATAAAAGGGTATTTTTTTCTTTTTCCCTGAGGTTAAACAGTAAAACTTGCTTGAATTACAGCTTTCCGCTGCAATACACTCAGAATTTTCAGTTGTGTGCCTGTCTTGTAACATAACTTTGGAGTCAGACCATCCTTTCAAATATGGTTTTTGAGTTTTATATTCCTGAGAACTCTTTGGAAATATATCTGATTTCTGAACCTTGTAGCTGCTGATAAGTTTGAGTTTGCAAACTTTTACTTGCTGTTTGGCATTTCAAGTGCCTGTGTCCTGCATGCAATTCCATGAAGCACTAGGAGGTGGAATAGCCTGTGCAGGGCGCTCAGCAGAGAGGAGGAGCAGAGCAAACGGAATCAAAACAGATACTGGGCCTGAATAACAAACCAGCCAAGCTGATAAAAATCTTTCCCATGACTTTGAAGTGTGCGGGGTTAGATCTTTTATAGATGTTTATTTTGAAGCTACTGTTCTTGGTTGCTTCTCTAAAATATCCCAGCCCCTGAGTCCCAGGTCTAACCAAATATGTTGTAGGTTCCTGACTTCACACGGCTATAGCAAAGCTACTTCAAGGTATGTAGCGGAAGTATGAGGTAATAGTTATGGGAGATAAATTATCTTGTGCATATTTATACACATTTATACACAATGCTGTTGTGAAGTTCTCAAGAGCTCGCACCTCTAAAGGTATTTACATTTACTTGATAGTGAACAGGCAAAGCAGCACAAGGAAACTGCAACAATCAGAAAAATGAGGCAGTGGGGTAGAATGCACAGTTGGTAGTGAAAGTGCTCAAACATGAACTTGGTGATGAACATGATGCTATTATGGAGAAATACATTAGAAAAAAAATTCTAAGTTACTCTCTCAATAACCAGTAGATCTTTAGTGTTTTTGCATTTGTCTAATTGGTTAGAGTCGTGAAGAGAGGGCAAGGATATGGTGGTTGTGGTATGACAATAGTCATCTAAATAGCTGTATAGAAAGGAATGTCTCTGCAAATATTGTAGCATATTCAGATGGTGATTTTAATGAGAGCACCTGTCTGGCATTTCCAAAAGCTCCCAATTTTTAGGCAAATATGTTACGGCAGTGATGTTTGATGAACTGTTCAATTGCGCAGTAAACTCTAGGTACTTTTCAAAATGTAGAATAATGTAAATGTTGTGGTTATGTTTTTACAAAACCTCGTTAAATAGTTCACAATTCATGGAAAACTTCAGCAAGTAGGCGAAAGAATTAAAATTAAATATTTCTGGGTTATTTGTTTGTTCATTTTACCAAACTGGGTTGATGCAAAAGCAGTCTAACTGTAAATGGAGAAGTTTTTGTATTCTCCGCTGTCTTATTTTTCCCCAAGTGATATTGTGATGCCATCTCTTCGGAAAACATCTTGAAGCAGATTTAACTCTGCATACTGAACATAAATGGTACATTGATGCTGCCCAAAGTGCATGACTAAATGTTTTTTCCAATTCTGAAATATAATCTGGAGGTTTTTCAGCAGCAGCTGTTCCTGGAAGAATGATAAGCAGAAAGACTTGTTTTATCTAACTTGAAGCCAGTCTTGATTCTAGCAGAACTTGCCCATCTAACTTGGTTATCCTTCTGCTTCATCAAGTTACAAGTTGGTGAATAACTGATGCTTTGTTGTGATAGCCAAGTATAAGTTAAAAAAAAGTCATCATCATCATCACGCTTTTGAGTAAATCTAAATGGTGATGGTTCTCTGTGAATCAAACTCATAGCATCACTTATTGTTAGGGGTATTTATCCCTGAAAAAAATTGGAGCATTGGTCATGTTAGAAACAATAGTAGCAAAAATATAAACGTGAAGGGTGGTTTTTGATTTTTAAATTGTATTTTATTTTTACATTTCTCTCTTTGTTGCTGTAACAATTTGCTGAATTTTAATTGAGTGCGTTCTGGTCCCACACAAATTCCTTCTTCCACCAAACCAGCTAGTCAGGTTTTTTTTCCCAGTTTTACTGGTGTATATTAGATGCTGTTACATCCCAAAAACAGCAAATAGTAAATAAAAGACAGTTGAATTGAACAGAAAAAATTCAGGAAGTAGAAAAGCTACCACGTGATTGGAAAGAATGCTCTTGTTTTCCTCTGGGAGCTACTTGTTTGGCTTCTGTCTGCTTTGAGACTTCTGCACTGCAGCATAAGATGCCTTAAATGCAGTTTATTCTTAGTAACTCAGTGTTGCTAGGATGAGGCCTTTTTTGACTGAAAGGAATCCTCCCAAAGAGATAGCAATTCAAGCCCAGTCTGAGACTGTGTTGGCATGTTTTGACTTAGCGCTTGTAATGTTTTTGCAGTAACTCCTGGAGGAGTTTCTTCTTTCCCCACTTGTGCAGGTGAACTTGAGCTGACTTGCAGTCAGTTTCAATGCAGATAGAGCAACAAGTGAAACAGTCTGCCAAAAATGTTCTGCAGTAGCGAGCGCGTAGCACCTTTCACATCACGCTGTCACCTCTCTTTTGGCGGTATTTGATGATGGGTAATTCAAACCAAGGAAATTGATGAGTGGTGTTGAGTTTGTGACCCTTGAGGAGAGCCAGCTCCTCTTGCTGTGCTTCTGTGCTCTGGGGCACTCACAGTGAGCTTTCTTTATTACATGCAGACATTGTGTGAACATTGCTGAAAAGTGATTTGAGGATGGGCTTGCCAAGACCCCACATAATTTTTTTTTATCCACTTCTCCTCCCACAGTACTTTGTTAATTTTTAAGAAGGCGTTTGGGATTCTGTGATAGCCCTTGCCAAAGTGAACCTAACCTTTTGGGGTTTTTATACGGGCAGCTTTCTGAAGCTCTGCTCCTGCGTCACTGTGTCCCTCTTTAAAGCATCGCTCCTGGGTTTTGCATGTTGCATACTCTGCCCGAAAAAAAGGCCCAAACTGTCCAGATACTACCATTGAGACTTGGTAATTTTAGGCTGCTTTTTCGTAATAAAGTAGTCATAATGCCACTACTGAAGTAACTAAAAACATGAAGTCGATGTATTAGTGTGTTTTCTTTTTAAAATCTTTCCTTGTTTTAGTTTTACATGACTCTTGTTTTGGGCATAGCCAGCTTCCTTGAGGAAGGCTGTCCCATTCCATTTGACAATGTCAGCCTGCATTTTCTGTTTGGATTCCCAATTGAGTTCATTGTATTCCCCCTCAATTTATGCAGAATGTATCATAACATCCTGCTATGCTAACCTATGGTGCTCGCTGTATTAAGCCTTCTCTTAGGAACACCTTATGTAGGAACAAATATTGAAAAAACAAATCCAGGAAACGGGGCTGTGTAGGGTGCGGGATATGTGTGGCATGACACACACCTCAAAAATCTCAAAACCAGAATCCTTTTCAAATACTTATATACTTGTTTGTTCTTTTCCAGCTATAGTGGGTTTGAGTCCTAGAGAATTAGGCCAGATTTTTAAATCTGTACCTGTAGGCACTGTAATTCCAGACATCTATCCTTCAATCCCTTTAGGGCAGGGATTGTCTTCGTTTGCATTGCAGCTGGAGAAGCAGGATGCTGTCACGGTCCTTAAATATTAATCCGTACTAATTGTAGTGCTGAATATGCAAGGACTGAAAAATCCCCGGTAACGAAACTTGGAAAGATGGTCAGTTAGTGTTCTCCCTGCTTTTCGCACATTAAGAGAATCTGAAAATTCTGTTTATACTACTATGTACTTTACAGTTAAATAGAGTTCTTTGTGGAATTATCTGCATAGAGTTTTATATAGATATCTATTCTATATAGTTCATATATATGAAAACCTGAGTTGTTGCTGAGAACCCATTATATCTAGTGTAGATTTACTCCTTTTTGTTTCTTATCTGTTTTGTTTCTGTGTCAGTAAGAAGCAATTGCTGATGCAAGTAGTCACAGAAATATTTCCAACTTGTCAGCATCCATAGATACTAATGATTTTCATTAACCAGCTTCGACTTGTGCAAATTCAATTTCTGTGTAGGTGTCAGAGATTAAAATTTTACATTACAGGGTGCTATGGAGCAGTTAGTTCCCACAGTGGGCTTGTTAAATTTGGGGATGTTTATTTGCTCTGAAGTGGGTCAGAGCAGAGGATGAAGCAGCATGAGGGAACAAATCATTACTGACTGAGCATATTCCAGAGTGATGGAGTTACAGGAATCTGCTGACATACTGATGCAAGTGGTAAGGAGCATGAGGATGTTTTGGAGTATCAATATTAAACCCAGGTGCAAAGGGAGTTTCAGGCAGTTTTCTTCCATTCTGCTCCATGAAATTGAAGTATTTCCTGTTTCTGGAAGCTTTTTCTTTTAAGAAAAAATTGTGTTTGAACTGCCTGGAGAAAGTGGATGACAACCATATAAATATGTATAAATCGGGGTTATGACTAAAGAAAACTTTTAAATCTAATAGAATAAAGATTCCCATGGTGACTTTCACATGTCTTGATATAAACACTTATCTAGAGATAAATTTTGAATAGCTATGGCTAATCTGTTTAGAGAGTAGTTTGTAGATACCTGAGTTTGAAAAGCTATTTAACAGTTGAAAGGGTTTTTTGGAGTTTAACCATTCTGAGAGACAGGGGTTTATCATCTTAGCTCTCGAATGATGCAGCAGATAATAGGATTAAATTCCGTCAGAAATGTACAAATTCTGAAATCTTGTCAGTTAGAAAACTCCTGCATTTATAAGTCCAGGAAAAAAAAAGGGGGAGGATAAGACTAAGGGGGGCCTTTCTTTTTCAAATCTTAAATAAATAAAATTGATAGGCTTCTTAGTAAAATCAGTTTTTTCTTGATGTTGAAAATGCTGTTTTTATGTCTACAGCATGTTTTTATCATAGACTTTGCAATTGTTATATCATGTTTGCAAAATTCCTTTTACCCAAAACTTCAGAGGGATAAGATTTTGTCTATGTTGAAAACTGATGTTTTCTGTGAAGTTGGCTGCCAGCTCAGTATCCCAGCGATGCTGGGCACTAGAAACAGATTAATTACAGGAGTTCAGTCTTAACGTGGGTTCATCTATCTCACTCCATGCTGCTTTATCTGAACTATTTCTAGTTTCTGAGGTAAAATACTCAGAGCTATCAGTAATATAATGATAATTTGTAAGGCTTGATTGAAAGTTGCGTAGGAAAAGGGCTCCAGAATTACTTGAGAATTTATAGATGTAAGTAGAGATTTAATGTAATTCTGTCAAAATTGAGCTATCTTATAAATTTTTTCTCACTTAGGTATTAGAAAACCACCAACAAATAACTTAGTGGATACCATAATTTGCCCTTTAGTATTTTCACAAGCATAGTGCTTAGCTTTTGAAGTATTGGTGTTCTGGTGAATGTGACATTAATTTTTCAATTATTCTGATTAAATGGAAAACTTGTGTTTCCAGGGTATTTTTAAACTAGTTCATAGGAAAGTAGGATTAAAGATCATTGCATTAGAGAGAAGTTATTTTTGGCACACACTGCTGCTCTTATTTCATCATTATTTTTCTCTGCCTTCTTTTCCCCAAAAATATACCTCCTGCTGGGCATACTTTCTCCTCTTTGTCTTGCCAGTCTATGTACTCATACCAGTTCAATGTTTGAACCTGATTTTCTCAAATGAGGCTCTTCAGATTCCCTAGGATGGCTGCCATGTAGGTCTGGTAGATGTCAGAGCAGGAGATTTGACTTGTGGGGGCTGTTTGTGTGCGCACAAACGTGTGTCCCTTTACAGCTTTCGGATGTTGGAGTGGCTGAAGAGAGCGAGTGGGATATGTCAGTTCAGTGGCTGAGCTGGGAAGGGGAGAACCATGGCTTACCTGGCAGTTTTCTGCCATAGAAGGAGATTTTATGGGCAGTTTTTATTTTATCTTTGCGGTGAGAGTGGCCCTGAGCACACTGTCCCGTCACAACCCCACACACCCACAGGGACAGCCCCTGCCTTAACTGGCGGCTTTGTGCTTTCCTGGTACATAATAAATCGATGAGTGATTTCTCTGTGGGTCCAGGAAACTTGTCTGAATGGAGAGGGCTATTTGGATCCTCATTGAGAATGCTTTCTATTGCAGACGTTCGTACCCAGACAGCAACAACCAAATAAGGATGAGTTATTCCTTTGTTGTTAGAGGAAGCTCTATAAGACTTCCCTACCTACAACAGAGTTTTGGATGGCAGTCCTGGCACTGCTGCCTCCTTCCAACCTTTTTCTACCTCCCAGGAAGCTGACATTTTAACTATTCAGAATGCAACAGATTTATTTTTTTTTAAACTCCTTAACTATGCTGTTGCCAGGGAGGCTTAGAAGGCACACAGTGTCTGCAGAACGTTTTCAGCAATGGATGTTGGTCTTCTCCACAGCTTCATGAATCCTTTAAAACTACACTGTTTCTTCTAGCAACAAGGCTTTTTCCTGTCAAACTGCAAAGGCTGGTAGCATTAAAATGTTAAACTTTATATCTGCTTAAAAAAGAAATTGTGTGTAGCACTAAATTTGCTTAAGAACCATTTTTAGTATCCCTGGTTGTGTGCTCAGTGGCTGACATCTTAGTTTTCTCTGCTGCTGCCTAATGTCCCTTACAATCCTGGGATGTTTTCTAGGCAGGAGCAAGAAAAAAAATTCTTTTTGGAATTACTGGACAGGGCCAGTTGGGATGCCAAAAGTAACATTTTTAGTTAAGGTACTGGAGATTATCAAGGAACTGGGGCATATTGAGAGAGCTTAGACTGCTCAGCCTAAAGAAGGGAAGGCTCATGGGGGATCTCATCTCTGTGTCTAAATATCTGGTGAGAGACATGCAGGGTGAGGCCTCCAGATTCTTCTCAGTTACGCTGGATAGAATGACGTTAAACACATGTGAAATTTAGTCAGAACACAACACCCCCCAACCACCGCCCTCTGCCCCCTCACCCCCCTCCTTTTTACTGCCAGAGTGGTCAAAAACTGGCACAGATGGCCTTGGAAGGTTGTGAAGTCTCTGTCCTTGGGCATGGTGAACACCCAAGTGGATGCAGCGTGCTGGGGCTGCCACTGCCTGGGCAGAGGGACTCATTAAGCCTAAGGCTGGTTATGCCAGGGGCTTGTTATGTCACTTCCCAGCACGAGTTTTGAGGCTTCTTAGAGCTGTTACTGATTGATATGACATGGGCTTCTCCTTCTGTACTGTGTATGGACTGTGAGGTACTTGTTGATCTTTACTGTTGTTGATGCCTTACTTGTGATCAAAAAATTGTTCAGGATCTCTAAATAATCACTTACAGCTGCGCTGAAATTAGACTGTTTAAAATTGTTGTCTTCTATGTGGACTCAAGCAGTTCAGGTGCGTGAGGCACCTGAACACACCATGAAGGATTTAAGAGCAGCCTGAATTGTCTTTCTTTTTGGGCAATGAGAGTCAGGACTGGATAGAGTGAGCTATTGTTTCATTAGTTTGTGAATGGTCTTGGCCTGGATAATGTTATTGGTGCTCATTTTTATGGATTTTTGTATATATGCAAAATTATGTTTAATTTTTTTCTCTCAGGGAAGAGTTATTAGTGGGAATGCTTGCAAAATGAAAGCTTGAAGCATGTTTAGTAAATATGTGCTTGCAACAGCGGTGCTGCCCAGGAATAAAATTGAAATGGACTTTTACCCTGAGTTGATACTCTTAGCTCTTTCTCTGCAAATAAACAAATTTGGGTCAAAGACAAAATAAGCTGAGGATGGCTGTTTAGTGATTAGCGCCCTTTTCCCAGTGGGGAGCACCTCAGTTCTGGAGTGATGATGGACAGCTACCTGGGCTCAGTGGTACTGGAATGTAAAATAACATATGTAAAATACAGAAATCACAATTATCTTTTGTGCCCTCTACACCTGCTGCCAGGAAAATCTTCCTTATTTTATGATCAAGGTGAGACAGCTTTGAGTGGATACAAGCAGACTCTCAAGTCTCCCTCTCTCCTGTGTAATTGTTTGCAGCTTTCTGTGGTTTGCAGCTCTTATGCCAGAGGTGGGCAGAATGCTAAACCTGTGGCTCTGCCCCGAATGTGACCTCTTTCTGCTCCAGCGCTCTGCTGAATCAAGAGAGGCACTGGCACCACTTCTCCTTCAGCCTCCCCGCTGGCTGTGCTGTGAAGGAAATCAGCAGTGATGGTTTTGCAGGATGGGGACGAGCAGCTGTGCCCTGCCGCCGCCTGCCAGCCCGAGACTGTCAGGAGAGGTGTGGGGTTTTCAAATGCTGACAGGGCTGGAGGTGGGCTCGGAGCTGCTCCGTGTTGTCAGGGCTGACACAGTTGGGATGTGCCCCGGAGCCAACCCACAGGGGTGCAGGGACCTCCTATGGTTCAGACCCTATATACCTGGGCACCTCAAATACCTCCAAAGCCTGGCAGCAGCTGTGTGGAGGCACAGAGGGTTCTGCTTAAAACCTGCTTGTGGATAGCTCTGCCTTGTTGGGATTTTATGCTCAGCTTTTTCACTGTCGCTTTTTGCAGTTGCTCTTTTCTAACCTTTAGCCTAGGCTGTAAAACACTTAATGAAAAATTGCCTGGAGAGTTCCTCCCATCTCTTTCCTTGTGTGTCTTTCTCTGTGAAGGTAAAGACACCTCATAATTTCAAAGGGGTAGAGATGATTTTGGAAGACAAAAAGCAAGCAAATTATTTACAGGTTACAGTAGTCACAGAGCTGGTGCTTCTTGTGCAGGATGGTAATGACTAAATAGAAATGAAGCAATTCTGTGTTGTTAGGCCAGTAATATATTAACTGAAAACATTTTTAATAACTCAAAGCATGATAGTTCTTGACTTTTTTGACTCTAATGGTACTTCACTGTGTCAGCTGAACATTTGTGTTTCAAATGGCAGTTGTTAAATTCATCTCTGAATATCCCTGTAGAAATAATTGCAGTAATACTTTCATGTTATAAAACATTTCCCAATGGATTTGTTTTTGATCCTTATATGTGGAAACAGAAGTTACATAAACAGAAAAACATCTAATTAATAGAAGACTAAAGTCATCCTCCCTTTTTGAACACTTTAGTTATAGATGTACTTATTTTTGGAAACTCTGAAATGCATGTCCTGCAGTGAGATTTAGCTCAAAAATGAGGTTCTCCTGCAGGCTGTGAGAAAACCAGAATTCTCCTAAATGCAGCAGCACAAAATCCCACACAACACCAGATGCAGCATGACTAGCAGACTGACCTCGGGTGCTTTACTGAAAACAAACAAAATGCTTAAGAATGCTTTTCTTCACTGTTTTACCCTTACCACCTCCGGCTATTAAATTTTCTAGTCCAGTCATGGACACTTTAATTATTATGATCAACCATATTTTTAGTATGTTTTTTTGCTTGCTATGTGGAATATAAAACTGATATGTGATAAAGAAGCATTTTTAAAATTTACTTCAATCCTGTGTCAATGTTCATAACAAGCTAAAGGTTCAGTCTGAAATCCTGTTGCTTTTGATTTCTGAGAGATTGAAAGACTGTAGAATTTCATTTTGCTGGGTTAAGAAGAATTTCATCTTAGTATTCCTTGAAGACGAGAACTCTTCACACCTGAGAAACTGAGGATTGTTGGCTGTAGGATTGTAAATGAACTGCTTGAAAAACTGAAGTGGGCTAGCACTGTCTTCAGCTTTGAGATGAAGAGCTGCAATACCTAGCTAATTCTGAATTTAAATCTCAAATCTGCCAGGGGGTCTCTCCACAGAGACAAAAAAAATGTTGGTTTGTTGTTGTTGTGGTGGTGGTTTTGGTTTTAGTGATGTTTTGTGGGGGTTTTTGCTTTGTTTTATGGGGTTTTTTTTGCTTTGTTTTGTTTGTTTTTTGGGGTTTTTTTTGGGTCCCCCCCCTTTTAATCCTTAATATTTCTTTGTACAAAGGAGTGGAAATAATTTAGAGTTATATCACTGTGAGGAAGTCAGCTATGTCTTTATATCTGTCAACACATCAAAATCAAGGCAGTTTCAAACATATTATTATGGTGTGTAAATAACCATTTTTCACCCTTGAAGAAACTTCTGTTAGAAATGAGAGTGTATTTATAGCAAAAGGATCAAATATTCTGGTTTGGGTCTTACTCTTTTGTAGAAATCATTAATGTCTCCCCTTTTAAATCTGCCTCAAAATACAAGCTGCAGAGCTGAAAATTAAGAGTAATAATTATGAGCCAGTATCTTGGAGGAAATGAGCTCAGTGTTGATACCAAAGAAACTGTAAATACAAATGTATGTGCTGCTTTCAAAATATTACTTTAAAATAACCTCTAGGCAATCACGACAGCTACAGTCACTATGGTGTTTTTCACGCTGTACATTTTAGAAGGCTGCTTGTCTGTACCACCAGAGTTCTCATGGCTGGGATACATTTTTTTGGAGAAGTTTAGGAGTAAAGGTTATTCCTTCAGAATAAGAAAGTAAACAAATGCAGGATGCTCATGGGAGATGGATTCCTTGAAGCTTGTCCTCTGACACAGCCCTTGACCTTTGAGCTTTTATTATTTCTGGACTCTGTCATTGCTGTGAAAAAATACAAATATACGTTTCTTTAAAATTCATTGTGAAGGAATTCTACTTTGCTATCTCATGCAGGTCCTGCTAGCTCATGTTATCAAAGCAATCCTGATTTATTGGTCGGAATGGCAGCATCAAAATCCTCTGAGGAGTTAAGCATTGTCTCATCTTTGGACCTCTAGTTTAGGTATTATTCTAGAATTGCCACCTTTTGAAACAAGCCTTACTAATGTTAGAACATCTTCTCCTTTTAACTACAGATTGCATGCAGATTACTTAACATTTACCAAGCCATTTCCCAACTAGGAAATTTAATCATTACTGGGCTAAAAGTGACTGTTCTGGATTGCAGAAATCTATTTTCTCCTTTGATTAAAAGTGTGTCTTGCTCTTTGCCTTGTCTTTGAAGTGCATTTTAGTCTGCTTTCCTTTGAGACAAGTCAGAGTGTGGGTTTTGTTTTACTAAAAGATGACCTCTGGCATATTGGAGGGATTAGTCAGCGCTTTGCATTCCGTTTTCTGTAGAGGACCATCTTTTCAGGCTGTCTCACGAGTCATTTTCAACATCGGGCACCTATGCCATGAGAACCATTCGTGAATCAGCCTGTCATTTAGGATTCCAGCAGGGTGGGGGGTTAAAAAAAGGGAAAAAAGTACAAACATACAGGTAAATCATACGCTGCCTACTTTTTTTTAAAGGCCATCTTTTACCTCTTTTGAGCACTACACAGGAAGAGTACTACAGGGCTCAAACATTCCTGCTCTTCTCCCATAGGGTATGTTGAGGAGGGGTTTTTGGTGGGGTTTTTAAACGATCTTCTTTTGGGGGTGTTTTTTTGAATCTTTTTGGAGTTGAAACTATATCACTTGCTTGTCTCCTTCCTTGGTACATGCAAAGGAAGGCACACAGCTCTTCTCACACAAATGAATCTTACAGCTGTTCAGTGAGACAGTAGACCAATAGCTATGCTTTTATTATTGTCTGTCTTTTCTCTTGTGAGTTACTGTTGTTAATATAGCTCCCTACTGCATCTTGTCCTGGTGTCTTGGTTTGATTACCTTTACTGTGCGACACTTTTACTTAAAGAAGGAATTAATAGTTTTATTCACCAGCAGAGTCTCATGGGGCATCAGGGCTGTGGCCACACATCAATTGGCTTACAATTAACTACAGAGCAGGCTCCAGAGAACTTTACACAAAATCCTTAACGCAGCCTCTAAACCTGCAGCATTTCTTGGGTGTACTCATGTCAATGTCAGCCTCAGCTGGTTTGGGTGGCATCTTCTCCAGGCTGCAGGTGGATCGCTCCTTCCTGAGGGCCAGGCTCCTGTAGCTGGGCATCTGCTCAGGAGCCCGAGCTACCCAGCTCCCTTACAGCTGCTCAGAGCAGCTGATGTGCAGTAAAGAAGCACCCTAAAAGATTTCAGCTTGTTTAGAGCTCTTCCTCAACCTTCTTGTCTGCTGTAGTTGCTGGGCTGCGTTGCTTGACTGCCTTCCTTTGTTTCGCAAGGAGCGCTTCTTTCCTCACCGAGCCTGAGTGTGTCTTGTGAAGGTGCACGTGCTGACATGGATTTGGAGTAAGGCTAAGCAACAGCTGCATTTTCTTTACATATTAGAGAAAAATTCTGTCTCTACAGTGTTGTAAAGTAATACTGCACACTGAGGATCAAACCCACGTAATGCTGCACTTGACAACTGGTATGGCAGTGAATAAATGCTCATGTAGAAGGAAGCAATGTGTGCTCTCGTAATAAAAACAGATGTGGCAGACTGAAAAATTTGAGACTTGGCACTTTTGTTTCTTTTCATCTTCTTGCGGTATTGCTGATGTGTTTCTTTACATTTATCTTTTTTTCCAAAGAGATCGAAAATGTTAGGAACCAGCAGAATATATTTTATTTATAAAATCTGAAAGAAATTGTTACAGGTTCTAGTTGTTTTCTATGTCCTTATGGTATAAAGGAGGTCGTAGTTCAAAGAAAAAGGAATTCTGCTTACCATTTGCAGCTCTTCTGATTCTTCATCTAGTACTTGAACTTGTAACCACCCTATTTTTTGGATAGTGACAAATCTGTGAAAGAAATTGCAGCAAGATTACTTCTTCATTAGATACTTGATATGACAATATTAGGAAAAGGTGAAGGGGAAAATGGTATTTAGCTCTGTTTCCACAAAATTTAAGCCTTTTTGTGGTATTCTGAAATACCAACAACACCAAAATAAATTGCAGCCTTGGAATAGCAGTATCAAAATTGATTCCAATATGAATATATTTTGGAATGTAGAAATGTATAGTGAGTTTTTGTAAGGCTTCAAGCTCTTCCTCCCCTGCTTCTTTCGTCATTTCTCTCACTAGAAAATTGAAGGTCAGAGCCTAAATATCATTGAGAGGTGGTGCCATGAGCAGAATAGTTTTGTACAGAAGGTAAAGAGGATAATTGAGTAGCTAAAGCAAACAGCTAGAGATCTGTTGTGCTGTCACGGAACTACTGCAACATCTCTGAGAGAGTTTTCTGTGCTGTTAGAGTCAGTGTGCTCAGTAAGGAAATGCAGTCTTTTTGGGAAAAATTACGTTTTGCTAACTACTTGAAAGAGATACACAGAGATGCATATACTCTCAGACAAGTTTTCAAAAATTAAAGGAGTTTAAAAACCTTGATCAAGAGCAGTTTGTTTCATTACTTAACCGGCTTTTCTAAGCCAAGCTGGAAGTTTTCTTCCGTGACCTTGTTGCTGCTGTGTAGCTGAAGTCTAGAGCACAGAGGTGATGGAGTTCAGCTCTCCACAGCTGTAAATAAAGCTCGAACGGGACTGTGAATGTGCTGGAACAGCTCGTCTGACGTTAGCAGTGGATCAATGAACAGCAAATGTAAATAGCTGTGGATGGATACTTAACACGTGTAACTATGCATTTGCTCCTGCAGAGCAAACATGTCTGTGAGCTGTGTGTTGATCCAGTCAGCCTATTTCCCGAGCCTCTCGCATCTGTCAGACTTAAACCCCTAAGTATCTGGGGTTGTCCAGGCTAAACAGCAAAGCTGTTAGAGGAAATAGGCCTGCTCAGGAAATGCTGGGAATGGCAATGAAATGCTGCAGTTTAAGCCTTTGAATTGCTAAGGAAACTTCCCTGTCTGACCATCCAGGGGCCGCTCTGGCAGTCACACTCGGCCACCTGAGCTGGGATCAAAGCCCCTGGGCAGCCACATCCCCCAAACTCACACAGGCCTTACTCTGAAATAGATCTCTTCTGTTTTTCATGGTGGTAATTCTAACCAGATTTATCACTTCATCTGCAAATAAGATGATGAGTGCAGCTGGCATCTCAACTTGTGGGCATGATCATTTATCCCTACCCTCCATCAGCATACAGCACTTGCCCCCAGCAGCATTTATGTGTATCTTATTTCAATGACTCATAAATAATCATGTTCTTCTTGCTGCAAATTAACTGGGTAACGATTGATGTTTTTCTGGGCAGCATACTGATACATTATTTACAGTTAGTACTGCTAATATGGTTTGGTGTTTGTGGGAGTTTATTCCCCCAAAACCTGTACTTGTAGAGATGCTGTAGAGATATCTTTTTTTTTATGCTTCATTTGGTAAGATTTCCCTGTCGTCTTTCTCCTTGGATTCCTGGTAGAAATTTTCTTCCCACTGTTTATTACAGATGTCCCCGAAGGATACTAATTGTTTTATGTATGTGCATTTCCTTGAAAATATACCTACATTACTTTAGCAACCGGCTGTACATTCCAGAGAACAGATATATTATTTTTATAGAAACTCCTCATCCCCAGAGACAGGAGCAGTGATCTTGAATGTCTTCTTAGGTAAAAATCAGTGTATCTTTACTAATTTGTATATGTGCTCCAAACCTAGTCTTCTGTTTCGTAGAGTTTCTTTTCCTTGTAGAGTTTACCTGAGTCTGAGCATCTGTTTCAGTCACTACCATTAGAGTGTCCCTTCTTGTGCATACCTGTTGCATGACTATGTAACTGTGCTCTCATTTTGGGATAACACAGGCATTATAACTTTTGTGGCCACATCCTTTGATATTTAGTGTTGCATGGTGAATTGTTCTGGGAGTCCACACTGCAAATTGTCGTGGGAGCAACTTCTCTGTTCTTTTTGTCCCTTTCTGTCCCCATCAGCAAACTGAAGCATTCCTGCTGGCACAGGAATTGAGCAACCAGTTAGTAGTATTTACGATAAACCAATTAAAGAGATTTATTATGGAGCACTAACAGGTGTGTTCATTAACACCATTCTGTGCTAGTGCCCATCCTCAAATGTTCATTTGTTTGCTTTCACACATATTTTGCCATGCAGAGAAACCCATTGCTGTTCAGTTCTCTGCCCTCTCACAGCTGCACACTCTTTATTCAAAAGTATGGCCAAAATTTTCCTGTATGTTCCGAAGTTGGATTATTCCTAAGCTTTTGCATGTGCCTGAAGGAAGGTATTCCTTTTCAGTGGAGGCAGAAGCAGTGGTGCTGTGCACTTTCTTCTCTTACCCCTCCCAATCCTCCCCAACACACCCCCAGGGTGGAGGAAAGCAAACTGTGTGCTGTTTGGTGTTCTGCTTGTAGCACAGGTCTGTGTGCGGTGTTCCTTTATTTAACATGTCCCTTTGCCCACTAAGGAATAGCTACACCTCACTTAATTAGTTTATCAAGACAGACTGTACATTATTATTTATAAACTCAGTTGCTTTGGGATAATAATGCTGCTGCATTGTCAATGAAATGAATAAAAATTTGAACATTATGTTCACATATATATGGGCATCTGAGACACAGGCTTTTCCCATGCTCCTTGTCTTCAGATACTACTAATTTTCTGTTGTTTTGACAGTGTACAAAATAGCATGCCCTGGAGACAACAGGTCTGTGTGGTTAATGCCAGTTCCCAGCCAGCACCTTGGAATCTGTTTTGGTTTGGAATATGGGAAGGAATGAAGCTGTGGGAAATGGTGTTTCTGTCACTGATGGCTAAAGAAATAACTACCTTGCAAACTGTCATGCAGAGAACCCATTGCTACTCAGCTCGCAGCCCTCTCGCAGTTGCATTTGCACTCTTACTTTGAAAGTATGGCCAACACCTGCTAATACCTGCATTGTGCGAATCCAGAGTATGCAAAGACATTCACCAATGTGCTGTAATATCCCCCGCTAGCAAAAATAAGCAATTCAGTTTCAATGCCATTTCCCAGTTTTTGGGCTCATCCTTGGCTCCTTTCCCAAACAACTCTGTGAACTCTGAGCTGGGGATGTCTTTCATTCCCACTGCCCATGTTGTTTGTTGGAGCTACTGGATCTTTTTCAGTTCTGGGAGATGCTGTGTTTCTCTGTTTCTCTGCCAGATTAATTTCTTTTGGGTCCAGTGGTCTTAGTGCTTGGAGCAGAGTGCTGAGTGCCCGGTCAAAAGTGTTAAAGTTTCAGGGAAGGGAGATGATGAATTTCTAGGTTATTTCTATTTTTGGGTTTTGTTCATTTTGTTTGCTTCTTTTCTTCTTACTGTTATATAGTAACTGGGATTTTTTAGTTTTTCTTTCGATACTTTCTTCCTATATAGAGATAACATTTTCAAGAAATTCTCCAAGATCCCATGAGGAAAGAGTACCCAGTCTTTCACTTCTTTACCTGGGTGCACACACACACAGAAGGACAAAGAGCACAGCCATCGTGTCAGTGCAACACGGAGAGCAGTGAAATATCAGGAGAAGATTTGTTTCTTCCTGCTATCTTAACTTTTTTCTCTGTTGATATTAAAGCGTAAATTATTCCTAATGCAGTTCTTCCTTAAACATGCGTTGTACACTGATAGGCTCAGCAGAGGTGGGATCACCAGGGGAATGGATGACTCAGGCTTTTACACACTGAGTCAACAGTCACAATGAGTAGATTCATATACTTTTGGCATGTAAGTACAAGCTGTCGCTTCCTTTCACTGAGTTTTGTCGATGAGTTTTTCCAGAATTAATTCGGGCATAGTGAGGTATTGAGAAGTAACATGACCTGCGATGTGCTTGGGTGTAGTTATGGTGGAAAGTACGTAGATGTTGTTACCTGCTCTCTCTCACGGCGTTACATTTGCAGTTAAGGAAACAGCCTCCAAATGCCTTTCGTGCTTGGGTTTCCATCAGTTTCTGTTTGAGCACTGTGCCCATAATCCCTAACACACATGTTTAAATATATAACAATACAGCTGGTCTCCTCCTTTCATAACTGTATAATGTTTCACTTCGGCTGCTTTGTTTCTTTGAAGACCTAAGGTTTTCGGAGATACTGATAGTAAAATAGTTCGAAGGGCAATAATGCAGCATGGGGCTCTGAAGCTTGCCAGACTGTGAACAGGATATAACAAGCTTTTGTTCTTTGGCATCAGCTTTAAGTAGTCCTTTTGTTTTGTTAAACTTTTTATTTGGGCTGTTTTGAAGGGAAGTGATGCACTGCGGCTCAAACTGACGACTTCTGTGTTCTTTACTGGGGCAACTTTATCGAACATCCTTTCTGACTAAAAGGCAAGTTGTGAACAGCAGTAGCCCAGTGTCACAATAGAGATAAATAACACTGCCATCAAAGTGGATGCAGGTTTCATTTAATTTCATTTATCCTTCTGCACCATTGTCTCCCAAAGAGTTCTGATGCTTTGTGCTGATCCTCCCTACTGGAGGTATGCAGATGAGTTATTTTCCTGTCAGCTCTATCCAATGAAATTCAAGATCATGCTGCTAAGCCACCTTTTTACAGGAAAAATGATCTAATACTGGATTGCTGTACTGTCACAAAAATGAATTGTCTTCTGTGCTCAGACAGCACCAAGGTGGTGACCACTTACTGCAAATCTTCTTCCTATTGTTAAAGGTTTCTCAATAGGATAAAAGCCTGTGCTCTTGGCAGCTTAAAGATTTAGTCTCATCTTGGTAATATATTTGAGACAATCCACAAGTAGATCAAACTATTTTTTGTGGGGGGTTTACCTCCATTCATCAGGCACTGGTACTTTTTACAAGAATTCAGCTGTAAGATTCCTGTCAGTCACTGATAGTGTTTTTTGGGGATCTAATTTTATTATTCCTAAGTCCATTTGCTTTTCTCCCTTTTGTTGCATTCAATTGAGCCGTGAGATGGCTAGCCTTCCTTTGTGGTGGGTGTGAAAAATTTGACTGTCTCTCTGTTCCAGCTTCTGATAGTGACCGTGAAGTCTCTTGCTATTCTTCTGAAACTGTGCTCCATTCTAAAAAAATGATCATAGAGTGTAATATTCAAGGGTTGTATGGTGGCATGAGATCAGGCTTTGTGCGGGGCGGGGGAATGGCTGTATTTGGCAATCTCAGCAATCAGGTGCTAGTTCTGTGATCAGCTTTAGAGAGGACAAAGTCAAATAGGTAGGTGTCTGCCAAACTTTTTGTGCTTTAGCAATTGCGTTTCAGTAAGTCTACTTACGTAATTATCCAGGTGATGTCAAGTAGTACTAATATTTAGTAATTTTAATAATGTGGTGAGTCTTAGCAGAAAGGACTTGCTGGCAAGTGGCTATTTAGGCCTTGTGCTGTTACATCAGCTGTTTCATAAAGACTTCATCCTGTACAAACTTTGATGCTTATTCCACTTTCCCCACCAAATTACAATAGGGTCAGTTTGAGACTATGTAACAGGAGATTTCATTGGCAATTTGGACTAAAGCAAAGACTTTAATCTCTGAAGGTTAGATTTAATTGTCTCCCTGTCACTTTTAACTGTAATAAAAGAGTGGTGAAAAAGCTTCAGCCAGTTTTCCTTTTATTTACACCAGCAGCCAGTTCAAGCCCAAAGGAAAAAAAAAAGGTATAAGACAAGCGGAGTTGGCCTTTTGTATATATCACAGCTTTTCTAGTCTTGGCTTTTCCTCAGACCAAGCTTGCTTGCTGTGAGGATAAACTGACTCACCTTTTAAAAAGTTAAAGGTCAGCCACACTTGAGGAAGCCCCCAGTAGGCAGTGGCTAAGAGAAAATACCCTCAGCTCTTTCTTCACAATTACCCTCTCTGAAACCGTAGGCTTTTCTTTGCTTCCCTCAGGCTTCTAAGGTCCCAGGGCAGTGTCTTACCCTGCAGAAAGCACTGGATAAATCCCACTGCAGTGTTCACTGTTGTGTATTCCTTAGGGAAGAACAGAAGGTGGATGGGTTTTGCTTTTGAGCCAATGCATGCCCCATTAATCTGTGTCCCTTCTGCGGAGCAGCTAATGATGCATTTATTTATTTCCTCCTCCTTTTTCTTTGGTGCTTTCATCTTTTCAGTTTGAAGGCATGAGGTGTGTTAGTCTAAAGAATGAACTCAGTCACCGGCATGACTCCGAGCCCAGGATAAAAATGAATTATTAAACCTGAACTGAATTTCTCTATTAGGTAGAATGAGTTTTAATAACAATACTATATAGGCAGAATGCAATTCTCATTTATATACCACTCACTGACAAAAGAATTGCTCATGTTGCCGTCTGCTTTTAGGTGTGTAGATTTATATCTGACGATGAGTTCTGCTAGGAAGTTCACAACTAGTGACAAACTTTATAAACCAATGTAATCATTGATTTCAATTAGCTGGTTTAGAGTGTGTTTGAAACGGTTGTGTAACTGGGAAAATTGTCAGACAAGAGAGGATCCAATAAGGCTGCTAAGAGAGATTTTGTGGGCAAATTAAATGAGCGCTTATGTAAAATTAACTACTCTAGCAGTGTGTGTAAATGTGCGCATATGCGCACGCACGCTCATGGACTGGAGCTGATGAGCCTCTGGCAGGGAGCTTTGCAGAAGCTGCAAGTATTTTTAGTGGAAACGAGATCTCAGCTCAGTTCTGCAGCATGTGACTTCCTATTTCTGTAGGTTACTTCCAAGGGACTTCCTCTGTTAAATCGACTTGTCTCTGGAGATTTAATCTGGAGCCGGAGCATGGTCTGCTTTGTCCTGTGCCTGTGACAGCATTTTCCCGGAGTTTGCTTTTGAGTATTTCATTTTTATTTTCTACTGTCCCCAGCATGCAAGGATCTAGTGGCTGCTACCCGTGATCGGAAGCTGAATACGTTTATCCAAGTCTCAGTGGTGCATCCAGCAGAGCACATTTTGACGCGGTATTCAAGCACTGAAATCGTGGAGGTGAGAGTCTTTCTTATTCAATTAACATGTTGATTAATGAATTGCTCATTTCTTCCTCAGAAAGTGAATGAGGAATAAAACAAGTTAGTGCAGAGTTGTAGGATAAAACAAGCACACTCTGGCAGTTAGTAAAGCATACCTAAGTGTGCTGTAGTTCTTGGCATTTAACCAGGATAAACAGAAATTAACTTGGCTTTTCATGAAAGCTCTGTTGTTCCAAGTAGAGGCATGGAGAATATTCCAGTTCTCCAAACACAGGTTTAGAATGAAACAGGGACTGGTTGCTCTTGAGAAAGGGACAAGGCAATGCAAAATAAAACTGAATTAAGAGTACAGTGAGTTTGGAAAGTATTTTTAAATTGCAGAAAAACATAAGTGTATAATGTGGTCTGTTACCGTATTTTCTTGCTCTATTTTTTCCATTAGAGAGTTGATGTTTTTGCAGTTTGAAAAGTATCACCCTACTGCTATAATTTGGGAAAGGAATCTGTGTATGTAATGTCTGTGACTTTGTGTAAAATAATTAGTAGCTTGCATCATACATTACAAGAAAAGTTGTCTGAGGCTGCTTTGCTAGTCCTCACTTTGCCCTGTAAGCATCAGTATCAGAAACAGCAAAAATGGTTCAGAGAAAATGAAGGGTGAGCAATGTAGGTGTAACTTGCTTAACTCACTGGAGAGACTCATTAGGAGCAGGGAAGTCTCATTGTAAACACACACACGATTTCGCCAGAGGCTTGTTTTAACTGTTAAATACAATAAGAATATTTCATGAGCTCTTTGTGTGATTACTCTCAACCAGCTACTAATTAAATTATTACGGTTTCAGCCCTCAACCATCCTGAAACTGCTTAATCAAATTTCTTGTATCTGATCAGGATGTTTCATTGCAGACTGTCTGGAATGATGTAGTGCAAAAGATGAATAGATAACTTTTTTTTTTTAATAGAAGTTTACGCATTTCCTAGCACAATGTCCTAGACCTCAATAAATTCCTGAATTTGTTTTGTCAAGGCTCTCAGCTTTGTAGTCAAACTTTGGTGGAGGGGAAGGCAGGGACACAGAAAGTTATTTCTTTAAGATAAATGACCTTTATCATCTACAATCCTTTAAAAAAATTTAATAGAAAATGTAAGGATACGTGGCCGGTAATCTTTGGAAATTAAGTATAATTAAACATTAGGAAATTATAAACAGTATTTTGTATGATTCATTTAATTGTATGTATTTGCCTATGATATAGTTACTTCTGTGTACAGCTTTTAGGTAGAATCATAATGTTTCAAAGCACAGGAATGATATTGCCCTACTGCCTAAAGATGAGTATTTCAATCCCCCCTCCACAAATCAATACCCTTAATGTAATACCGAGAGTCTCTGTGGCATTTCTATACACTTATTATTGTAGCTTGATGAAGATTGCTCTTTTTTGTATGTGTGTGCAAGTTAAATCTTTAGTTCATTTACATTGAGATGAAATTGCGGCACTTTCAGAAAGTGTCGTGGGAGTAAGAAAGGGTTTGGTTATTACAGGTTGTATTCCAAAGCCTGATACTGGCTGAGCTGTTTAAAGATGTGTTGCTAGGCTCTGCTTCAGAAACACTTCATATCCTTTCCAGTCAAAAAACTTTCCAGGAAGTTGTTGTGGTTTTGTTTGGTTTTTGCTTGTTTGTTTTCAGTTTTCCTGATAAAGTTTTAAAGTAGTTTGTTTTTCTCATTGATTGGGTAATAATACTGAGCTTTCCCATCCCTCTGCTGTAGGCAGCTGACACCTTTTAGGTTTCTGTGCCTCCATACTGACATCCTACACACTGCACAGCTGTTACCTTACTGAATGTTTACTCGTGTTGCACAGGGTACAAAGGATCCACTGTTTTTGACTGGTGTGACATTCCCACCGGAATACCCCATCTATGAGGAAACTAAAATAAAGCTAACAGTCTATGATGTCAAAGATAAATCCCAAGACACGGTAAGTGCTTTGCTTCGTTTCTTGCATAGGTCTTACTGAGGAATAAGTTTCTTGCCATGTCGTTCTTTGGCTCTCTTCAGCAATTTGGGACAGTAGGTTGATGTAAGATTGGTTTTGTTCCTCTCTTCTGCCTAAAATCTACTTTATCTGTTGTTGTTATGTTAGAGAATAGGGAAAGAGAACCATGCACTTAAGATAGGCACTTTGCTACTGGCTTTTTAACTGGTTATGTGAATCAGCACAGATATCCCTGGCAAATAAAAGATTGCTCTGGTGTGCTTTTTGAGGGCAGAGAACACAAGGTGAATCGTTTGGGGCTCAGGTGTTGTACATTCTTGGATACAGAGTCAGCTTTTTATTCTTGGAAAGTTACTCACATGTGCTGAAATATGGAGGTCAGTGGGACAATCTGAGTGATTTAACTGCCAAATACAGAGCTTGAGTGCTATTTTATGTGCTCCAGGTGATCTAAGATAGCCTTACAGAGCTGGATGTTGTCACAGGACCTATGGGAGATGTGTGTTTTTCTTCTGTGGCAGCCAGAGTCCAGCTGATAGTTTCCTCTTGGGCCTCAAGAATGGCCCTTGACACCTGTACTTAATTAGCTGAATTGCTCTTTACATATCTGTAGTTGGCACCCAGCATGATTAAAGCAAGTGCAAGCTTATGTCCTGACTATATATGTGTTCATTATCTACAAGAAGGAAATTAAAGGCATAATTTAAAGCTTGAGACTGTCTTTGACCTGCTTACAAAAGCTCTATGTTTAGAGAATTCGTAATCTTTTTCAGGTAGAAAATTATTGATTTGTTTGTTTAAATTTTTGACCTTTGTGACCAGGTTGGTTCTGTCTCCTCGCTGCGCTCTTTCACAGGAATGTGTGAAATATTTTAGGCATACAACCTGGATTTCTTCTCTGTTTAAGAACAACTGAGGAAAGGGCATGCACATGAAGTTTCATAATGTATATATTTTAATTTTTGGTTATGGATCAGACAACAGGGGCTTAAAATGGGATCCGTTTATTCAATAGTTGTCACCTGTGGACAGGTAACAGGCATTGAGTGAATGGCGTTGGACTTTGTCCTTCCCTTCCAGTTTCATTCTGACTGACAGATGATGAAAAATAATATCCTATCTGTAAGTGATAAAAGTGGACTGGATTAATAGTGCTACTCCCTGTACTGCCTTTCTAGCTGCAGGCTTCTCTACTTCCACTTATGCAGGAGAAGATCTAGCCTAGAGACTGAATATAATTTGATAAGCTTTTTGCAAACCTGTAAGAAATTTTTGTACCTGTTCCTTACAACTGTAGTACAGGATTGGAGTCTCTCCTGGAGAATCTTACTGACGTAGCTCAAAAATTCTGAGAGAGAATACCTTTCTCTTTATGTTGTTCCTATGTGGAACATTCTAGATCTATAGTTTATAGTATCTTTTTGGAGGGGAAAATATTGATTCCATCTCTGGTTTACATGCATTTAGCACTTTTTAATACTCATCCATTCTAAAGCTGGATGTAAGTAAGAAAAAATTAAATAAAAGGTGAGACTTAAATCAAGGTGGGTTGCAGCATATGTGAATGACCCCAGGTTACCCTGGTTGCAACTTCATTTGTGGAAATATTTGGACTTCTGTTTGCATCTTAGAATATCAGTGACAATAAATCAAACGGCTTGACTTTCTTGTAATTAGAAGTCATCACACTTTCTATTAGTTGGGGTGACATTTTTCGAGTCTGGATGTTTATGTAGATTCATAAAAGTCAGGTTTAAATGAGCTATAATTTGATGCCATTACCAGCACAGCTACAACAGCACAGACCTCCATGCTTGCTTTACAACCCAAGAAATGGGATGTGTCCCTTTGGCAGTAGAGCTGCTCCAGGCGTTGTGGTGTCACAGTTCTGATTCTCCAGCCTACAATAAAGCTGGTTTTCTTATTCCTCAGAAAGCGCTGCCACAGCTTACGGCTGCCAAGTGTAGTCCCACCATTCCTCCGAACAAACAGGTAATCCAGCTGGGGGTGGAGGGGAATCCAGGCCTGCGAGGTATGCCCTGCTCTCCTTGGCTGTGCTTCCAGAGCAAACACCAGCTCATATAATTGGGCATTTATGGGAGAAATAAACCTTGGGTTTGAGTGAGGGATTTTGCAGAAACTGTGCTACACTAATAATTCCCACAACATCAGGGCTCTCCTACTGCTTTCTTCAGCTAATAAGCTCAGAGTAGCTAATATCCCTTGTCACAAATACCTACTTTAACTTTTCTTCTTTCTCTTGTAATTAGAATGCAAGTATAAGAAGAGAATTCTGTACATTAGTTAAACTCAGCAGGATTTTACTGCCGCAAATAGAAGACTGTGGAGAAGGTGGGGAAAGGGCAGTGAATCCATCACAGGGTAAAGCGTTTTCTTGGGTTTTGCCTAAACCTCACTCTATCTAGGCAAGAGAATGAGGTCTCATTTTCAAACCTGCTGGATTTTTACTGTAATACAAATATAACTAAATACTTCTTGGTTTGTGCACACAGGTCAATGTTAAAATGAAATAGGATGCTTCTCACTGGGAAACAACTAGAATTTACTTTTGGCACTACTCTTTTAAAAAATCCTTGAAAATAACCTTTCAATGCTGGTATTACTGTACCAGAAAGCAGATAGTTACTTCACTCTTGCCTGTCATTTAGCTTACATTATATAAGAAGTGTGGTTTAATTATATTGAAATACTGTGCAGCTGGGATCACATTCACTGTTCTTGACACACTGAATGTTCTGCCTGCACTTTTCACTTTTTACGCATCTCTGTCTGATGTTGATCATAATTATGTCTTGCCTGTGTCAGACTTTCTGTAATTGAGGCTTTTTAATATAATGATACAGGGTTTTTGTTTGTTTGTTTTGCCTAGTCTTTTTAAGTGATGGGTTACTGTACGTTTTCATGTAAAAAGAAATCTTTAAGAAAGCCTATGGTATTCCTAGTTTACTTTCATATACTTAGAATAAAGTAGCTGGAGTGTTTATGAGCTATCATTTAAATATATCTGGTGAAGCCATGCATACGAAGTGGTGGGTAATGCCATATTATGAAAAATGTATAGTGACATCCGTTTCTTCATCACAAAGATTTTTCTTTTCATATTGCCATGAGCAAATTTATGTTTCCCTGGCTTGAGCCACACTGTCTTTAGGATTTTACAAAGTTGGGTTTTGCTGTAATGCTGGGGCTGTGCCCATTCTTTAAGTTATTATCCAATAAGATCAGGATTATAGGCTCATAAGCAGTTCAAAAATTACCTCTGTACCGCTTTTTCACAAGCATGCTTGTTCTTACCTTTCTTTTGGGCGTGCAGGTTAGCCCACTTTGGTCTAGCAAGTTTTAGAGCTGAAGCCAGGCTCATTCTCTGCGAAAAAACTGCTTGGCACAAGTCAAGTACCACTGCCACAAGACAGATCCACAGAAAATATGAAACTGATTAATTTGTTACATTAAGAGCAGTCTAGTGACTAATCTGGGAGGCAGCAGTCTTTTTTTTTTTCTGTTTGGAATATGTGTGTCCTGCAGCAAGTGTTCTGAGCTTGCCATGCAGTGAGTCAGGCCGGCTCTGTTTGATGCACTCAGGGACAAGTGCTGGGAGCAGAGGGCAGGAGCAACCTTCCATACCTGGTGAGAACTTTCTGTGTCTTATCTTTGCATCACCCCTTCAAAGATAATCTCTTTTGGACGGATCACTACTGGAATTCATATGTGATACTGAAAGTTACAAACAGCCACTTTAATGTTATCTCCTGAGCAAGGAGAAACTGGATGCATAAAATGCAGTTGAAATATTACACATTTGACAGCCTAGTATTCCTTTATTTACTTCCCAAATTTCATCTTAATCGCTGAGAATAAAATTAGATTAATTTGATAATTTTAGAAGTAGTGGGGCTAGAAGTTCAGTTTTGAATATGGGAACATATGCTGTAAAGTAGCAATTTTAGATTACTTAGGCTTTAAATTACATGTCTTTTAACTGTTGAGGTTTGAATCTTCTCTTAAACTTGTTCACTAGGAATGAAAATTTGCAAAAGGTTTTGCCTTGTGTGTTTCTTGGTTTTGCAAGTATCCCTGTTAAAACTGAATCCCAGTGGGGTGAGTGGAAAATGAAGATTGTCCATCACGACAGAGGCATTTGGCATTGAGCCAAATCTGAAGTGACAGCGTTCTGTGTTCCCTCGTGGGCACTGATCCCTGTCACACCACCACCACCACCGTGCGGCTTGGCCTTTGATGCTTTGCCATCTCTGCTGAAGGGACGCAGGGCTGGAACATTAGGAGCACTGCAGAGCAGTGTGCGAAATGCAATAGCAGAGATAAACGTGAAATCTTGTGCCTCGCCTTGCTGCTCTCTGCCTGCACCAGAGTGCACTCAGGCCCTCACTCCCGTGAATGCTAAAAACACTGAAGCAGTTTCTCTTCAAAAACTGAAGCAATGGTAAAAGTGCTATACTTTGTTTAAAGAAAAAGCCTCTTAAGTCTTTCCCTTTCTCAGTTCTGTTCACTGCCATCTCTGCAGGATTTGCAGAGAAATATTGCCTTAAATTAGAAACTCTTATTACCTCATTCTCCTTAATAGAGCAGTACTGTAGAGTACTGCAGTCTTACCCACAGAAATACTTGCCATAAAGCTTTAGATATTCACATTTCACTTCAAAATTATCTATATTTTTTCTTGAATATATACTTCATGATATATTCAGTTTTCTTCTTGTATCGGGCTAGATATTATAACTGAACATCATTATTAGGATATTGAGGGGGAGAGGAATGTTTTTTATTCTTCTAGGCACCTGCATGTGGAATCCACGTAAAGTATTGTCAGTATTTCTCAGTATTTTTTAAAAGTCTTGGATACATAAAGGGAAATTCAAACTGCTGACTTTCCTGTGGGTTTATACTGATATAAGACCTTTCTTTGAAGTGGCTGAGGGTACAAAAAGGTTTCATGTATCTTAGTATATCTGTAAGAGAATTGAGGATAAGTGTCAAGACCAGTAAAGTTACAGGTATAGACTTAAAGTCCATTTGTAGCCTCACTGCTCTTTGCGCCTCACCCATGAAAATTCAATGGGAGGATTTGGATTTCCAAAAATCTTTCTGCCTTTGAAACCATCTACTACTTTTTCTCCTACCCTTTTATTATTTTTTTTTTCTTATTGAGACAAACTCCTCCCTCTTGCTGTATCTTCAGGGAAAATTGTAAACTACTGTTCGTTAGTTTTCCATTTTCTTTTTATTTTCTGCCTACTCTGCCAATCAAAAGCTACTGCTGCCTCACATCAGGCAAAGGTTTGCTCTAAGAGCTGACATTTTGGAAAATATTTGTAAAACTACCTAGCAATGAGACCAACTCTGTAAAAGTGTAAAGGATCACCTTGAAAATTGTTTAGAAAGAAAGGAGCTAATTAGTAAATGATAACATTTTCCTGTAGATTTTATTTTAACCAGCTATGGATTTCAGTAACATAGGCATGGTTGTTGCAGTCTCTGTAGCACTGGCTAAAAAGCTTGAAAATATATCGTTCTTGCATATCCTTCATTGCTCTGCCCCTCACTAGACCAACGCAGAGCACATCAGAACAGTCAAACAAATCCAAGGTGGCTTTTGCACTGCTCTGTCATTTCTAATGCTGAGTTTCAGTGTTCAAGGGGAACGGAAGGCTGGGATGTTTTCCCCTGAAATATGCACGCCGCAGTGAATAGAGGAAACAGAGCATGGTGCAGTAAGTGCAGAGCAGCCTGGCTGTGGGAACAGCACCTCAGGGTGTAGAATATGCTTCTGTTGTTTCAGAGGGTTGATCTGCTTTCCCTCCTAGGGCCTTTGGCATTGATGTTCCCTGGACAAGGCACTGGAGCTGCTCCTCAGGAGGGATGGCTGGTGCTGCCCTCAGCCCAGGTGCTCAGCCCTCGTGGGGAGCCCGGGCACTGTAGAGGTGAAGGATTTCCTTGAGCTAAATGCAGCAACAAGGAGATGTTTGAGTCACTTGAGACAAGATTTGCTTGCTCTCATTGGTGGTTTTGTCTTTTTTGTCAGATCAGGGACCTGGGTATCCAGACAGAAGCTGGTCTTGCTATTAAAGTTTGGAGCAAAGGCGGCATTAAGTCCCTCAGTCTTTCCTCACCCTTTGTCACTCTCTGTGCCTCTGCAGCCAATAAAAGATGGAGATTCTCCTTACCCCTCCTTTCATTGAGAATGTATTTATAGAAACATTTTTTTTCTTTAATGGCAGAAGCCAGAGGTAGTTCCAGCTGGGCTTTGGTCTTTCTAATTTTCTCCATGCATAACCTAGTAGAATCCTTGCAGTCCTCCTGAGGATTGTCTTCCTTTCCTTCCAAGGGCCAAAAACTCTTTTTTTCTCCCTGAGTTCCAGCCAAAGCTCTTTGTTTTTCCAGGCCAGTCTCCTTCCCCACCAGCAGGTCTGTGTGCATATGGGGATGGACTGCTCCTGCACCTTTGAGATTTCATGATGAATGCCCAGCATTTCTGGATTCCTTGGCCCCTCAGGACTGCCACCCAGGGGACTCTGGCAACCAGGTAAACAGGCTGAGCTTTGCCCTCTGGAAGCCCAAGCTGGCTGTTATTCTGACTCCCTTTCCTCTTCTGAGAATTGAAATCTAATCATTTTATGATCACCATGCCCAAGGCCGAGCCCCCAACCATCGCATCACCCACCAGTCCTCCACTGTTCACAGCCAGGTCCAGTGAGGTGCCCTCCCTGGCTGGCCCACTCACCAGCAGGGTCAGGAATGTCTCTTTGTTCTGGGGTGGCATAATGACATCTTGTATTCCCTATCGTTTTGTATGCTTGACCAGAAATATGGTCCTGTAGCTTTAACTGTGTCCCGCAGCTGGGAGCTCTGCCGCGAGCGCGGGATGTTTTGAAACTTTCCCCAGCTCTCCTACGGGGGAGTGAGAAGGAAGGGACACTGGGTTTTTTTTTTGGCTCAGTCAGTTGCTGCTGCTGGTGGCTGGTGCTACTGGTGTGGCTGCTGCTTGGGTTGGTTTTTTTTTCCTCCCTGGGATTGTTTTTCATCGTTTTGGACCCTTTTTCTTCGGCTTGCTTTCTCATCCGAGAACCTGAGGAGCCCCAGGGGGACAGCGGACGAGAATCGTCCAGGGAGCCACCGGAGGAACTTCACCTAGCCCCTTCGGGGCCCCCGGAAAGGGGAAGCTACGCCTGAGGAAAAGGACACTAAGTTCATCAGCTGTTTGTTCAGGTTTTCTGACCCCTTTTCCCCTTTCCCTTTCCACTGTGTGGTCTGTTAATTAAACAGTTCTTTCCACTTTAGGCTGAGATATTCTGTGTTGTGGGGGGAGGGGTGCCAGAAACCTCTGCTGTGGGGGAGGCACCTGCTCGGAGTGCTTTCCACCTAGGATATTTGTCTAATCCAAGACACTCTTTCCCACACTTTAGGAATGGGCTGTATCTTCTCTGCTGGGTTGAATTTCCAGCAGGTATCTGGTAAGTTGAAGTCCACCACAAGAACAAGGACTTCTCCCAACTGTTTATAGAATATTTTGTCCACCTCTTCATCCTATTTGGGTGGTTTGTGTGTCTTCTTGCCCTTCCCACCAATTCTTTCTTGTAAACTCTCAGCCCTATTGTCACCATCATTAAGCTCTAGGCAATCAAAACCCTCTCTAACACACAGGGCTACCCCACCACCTCTCCTTCCTTGCTTATTCCTTCTGAGGTCTTTGTAGCCATTTGTAGATATTACACCCTTTGGAGATATTGATGTAGAACAGAGCAAAATATCTATCCAATAAGGATTGAAAACATGAAAAGAAAGGTGTATGGAGCAGTGGTAGATCTGTTCGTGCTTTTGTGCTATGAAAACAGGCACTCAGAGGCTGGAAACAGATTTTTCTTATCAAGTTTTGGAGTGTGTGATCTATGAAATTGAAAACAGCAAATTCAGTCTATTAGAACAAATTTTTCTTCTTCTACCGTGTGTCTCACAAAAGTGTCTTTTAGAGTTATGGCCATGCTTGTACCAGTAAATGTTTACATTTGAAACTTTGTACTTAAAAACTAAAGCTAAACAAATAATTCTATTAAAAAATGACATTAAAAACATCTGCATTGGCTGCAACATGAGACTTTATCTTCTTGAAAAAATTTTTATGCTAGAAGAGCATAGTAAATTGCTCTCAGAGTAAAGTAGTTAAATGTTTTGTATTATGGTGTATTTTAAATATTTGATGAATAAACATGAAAGGCTTGTGCAATCATTTAGGATTTCCAATGCCGTTAGAAATGCATGTATCATTGAATTTTACAGTAATCAAAGCCTCTTTATGTAATCATTATGCAGTATTTTATGGAAACAAATTCCCATGTGGCTGAAATTCTCCATGCTTGGCTTTCTTCATGCCAGAAATGAGGATTTTGTTTTGATCTGTTCTTTGTTTTGTCCTGTTCACCATGGATTGTGTGATCACAAAGGGAGGGCAAAAATCCCTGCCTTCTAGCATATATTTTCTTTAAGGATCTTTTAGCAGCTTGCATAGCGATGGCTGGAAAGCCAGGAGAACAAAGAACAAATGTGGTCTGTGGTGTGGTCAAAATTTAGTGCGTTGGTCTCTCTCAAAATCTCAGCAGCATAAATGTGAACGAGCACTATTGACAGCAGCAATTGTGGACCCAAGATTTCAGCACACAAAGCAGTTACTGCACGGAAGAGAGCATCAGCTGCTCTGCACTGTTTATGGCACTTTGTGGTGTCTGAGATGTCTTTTCAGTGAGGAGCACACCAACTTCCCTCACCTTGAATTTATTACTTATTGATGAGCTCATGGATTACAAACAAGGACTCACTGCCACCGTGACATTAGTTGTGTTTCTGTTTAGTCTTTTTGGTGGGTTTTTTCCCCGCTGCTTTTCAGAGTTGAGAATTTGGTGTATTTGCCGTCTCCCCCGAGTTCTTTCCACCACAGTCATGGTATTTTTTTAAAGCAAGCGTAGTTGAAGACTTTTATAGTGCCACACAGCTGTTGATGTTTGTTCTTACAGTCTTATCATCCTTTAAATCCTTTGCCATATATGCAGTCTCACTAATGTGAAATGAAAAAGCTGCAAGTCACAACTATCCAAACCACTTTAATAAGATTTCATTTTTCTTCTCTTTACCCACCCCCCCCCCACCANCCACCCCTCCCCCCCAAATTCAGAGTAGGGAACAGTATGAATTTCTATTTTACTTGGTCCTTCTACTCCAGCTTTCCCTGCAGGCTTCAGCATATTTCAGTAAGGCACAACCTTTAAGGCATAACCATTGTGACGGCTCATAGAGCTATCAAGATGACTTAGTTTAGAGCAAAATACACAAATGAAAATTAGAAAAGACTTTTCTATCAGCTTTGACTGTAAAACTTAGACCTGAACCATCTTTAAGTGAAATTCAGAGGGCTCTTACTGGAGAGGAAATAGAATTATGCATTTTGTCTGCAAGTTGATAAGCAGACGTTGCCATACACATCAGGAATCATAAAGGAGTTATACGTTTTCACCACTACTAACATGTGTATTCTTATGAGATAAAAGGAAATTTTTGAGTGTGTATGTATTACATTAGTCTGACTTGAGATCTGACTTGACGGCCATTTCTGGTGGAGGCTGAAATCTTTTTACTTCATGTGTCTCTCTGTTACATACGGTTGTCTGCGTTTCTCAGGTTTTTGGTTCTAAGGTAAGACTGTGGGCATTTGTCACTGTATTTTTAGTGAAAGAAAGAAAATCACTGGATCTCTGTTGAGTAGAAGTCTGGATATATTAACGCAAAATTGTGCAGGTGGTACTGTCTTGGAAGTTTGTTTACTACTTCCACCAAAATCTGGGAGCAGCAGCAGAGGCAGCATTGGATCATAGCTCTTCTGTTTTGTTTTCTATGCTTTACTCTTCAGCAGTTTTACTGGGTGTATTAGAAGTGGATTAAGAAATAAAGCCAATTCCTTTGACTGCAACAGCATCTGCACTGTGAGCAGTTTTATGTAGATATGTTTTGTTTCAAAATGCCGATCCATAAGTTTGTGTTGGGAGAAAACCATTTCTCTGTTGAGAACCCTTCAGACAGGGTTGTTTGCTTCCGAACAGAAAATCTGTGTCATGAGGGACAAATGTGATTTATTTCCTTTAGAAGGCAGCAGTTGGTATGTTTCTGAGATGATTGGAAGGCTTGGATTTTGACACACAGCTGCCTCAGAGAAATTGAACATGGAGGTCCTTGATTTGTTATAGCTGTAGATTCTCACTGCCTCTGTTCCTGGGGAATAACTTGGCAGCGTTTCAAAAAGAAGTAATTGCAAGGCTCTTGCTAAAGAAATTATCTCTGAATGTGGAAGCTCTGGACAGTTACTGCCCAATTATTGCTACCTTGTTCTGAAATAACATCACCCCTGTGAGACAAGGAAGATTCTGAATAATTAACTGGGTCCAAATGGCTTTCAGGCTCAGGTATGACAGAAGAAAGACTGTCCTTGCTGTATAAATTAAAGCATAGGCACATTATACCCGGTTTCATTGAGAGGCTTCCTGAGAGACTTTTTCTGTGTACACACAATTCTCTGTGAGATTCATGTCCAGAGTTTCATCGTCCATTAAGACAACCTTGGCATTATCAGTTAGCAATCCTCTCCTGGTGGATAAATCTGTCTGGACTCAGAATTAGCCCTGTACAGAGTATTTGATGGTAGTGCAGCAGTGGATTCCTTTTCCCTGCTCCTTTCTCAGTGTTCCTCAAGCAGTAGCTCACTGGGCCCTGGAAAAGGCTCCTGTAGGAAGGAACAGAAGGACTGAAGTTTTTATGTCTGTTTTCAGGCATGTGGAACCTCATAATCAGCAGCACATTCAGTATGAAGATGACAAAAAGTGGGTTGGCTCCAGTTGCATTCAACTCCACAGGAATAGGATACTGGCATTCTTATCATCTAAAATATTCCCCAAAATCCATGAGCTATCTATCAAAGGAGTTGAAGAGACAGCAACAAGAAGTGGAGGGGCATTATATAATTTGAAAAAGCAAAGTATTATTTGCCTTGGTTTTGGTTTGTTTTCCCCCTCTTCCTGACAGTTCATTTTTTTCCAGATTTTCAGTTTGGTTTCCTGCTAGGTGTGCAGCATGTTCTGTGTGCTCGAGATGGACCCTGCTGTTTATTTAATGTTTCTGAACTCTTAGATGAAGCTGCTTCTAGAGTTGCGTGAATATTTTTTTCCACTATTAGTTAAGACAAACTGGATGTGTCCATTGAATTGCTGCTGAATATAAGTCCTTTGCACAGGAAAAACCTGCAAATTCAGGTAATTTAGACAAAGTAATTCATCCTTTTTATGATCTGAACACCTAGCTCAAGTAACATAAAATATTCTGGATTGTCAGTCTCCTCTTTAAGAGAAGTTGTCAGGAAATTTGTATTTACTATATTTACGTCTGTGAGATAATCACAGTGAACCTCATGAGACTGTATAACTTTGACATTTCTTTTGATTAGATCATTATTATTGATGTCTTTGAATTATTAAAAATGGAATGGGCAATAAGTTCTTTGCTTCTTTAGTGAGTGTCTGTCATCTATAACAGTTTATTGAGATGCTGTAAGTTAACCTGCGCAGCATCACACTTCACAGTCAATTAAAATGAAAGTAGTTGGTTCTGACTTTGGGAATTCAGCACTGTAGGCCCTGCCTGTTTAAAAACAGGTTTTTGTATCCTGACTGCTTGGCACTTTCGGTAACTGAGGTTGCACTGTCTGAAATCAGACACAATAAGTACTTTATATAATGGTGGCAAGTTGTTAAGTATGAGGTATAGGGACTGAGAAAAAAATTTAGGTTTTCAACAAATTGCACAGCTTTATTACAGATAAAAAGTAAAGCTTTATTCTGTATTCTATAGTCTATTTCCTTTATTCTTTAAAGAAAAGCAAACGTGTTTTCAAATGGTCTCAACATTTACTATGACTTCTAATTGAGAGACGATAAAAGTAAGCATATGTGGTTTGGGAGTGTGTAGATATTTTCCTCTACCTTTTTCCCCATCAAGTGATGAAAGGACAAGAATTTAACCTGGAATCAAGCAAATTTTATGTTTAAAATGAGCTTCTAAGGCAACCTCTGGACTGTGGAGAAGATACGCTGTGCTGTAACATCTTTTAGTCCTTCTCTACTAATACCCAGACCTGGAAACCTGACGGGAGAGATGTGGTGAGTGTCTGGCCAACATCCCAACCCAAAGTGCAGCGTGCAAGGCAGATGCAAGGAAAATCTAGAGGGTCTAGATGTCATCTAGAAGACCAATCTAATAGTGCCTAGCAAAGTAGGCCCATCATTGCTCTCTTAGATGTCACATCAAATTAAAATAATTTTTTGGCAGTTCTGTTTCATGGCTGCTGAAATTTGATTTGGGCACATGATGAGTGGGGGATGAAGAGCAGCTGACCAAGTGAAACGATTAGTAGGGATGTGATAGGAAGAAAGTCTCTGGAGAGAGGGAGATTCATATTCAGAGACAGAGAGGTTGAATTAGAAGTTATGGTCAAACGTTGGTAAGTTAAGTAGCCCACACCATTCTGTCTCAGATTTGCATTTTATTAGAGCTGGATTTGTTTGCCTACAAATAGAGCTGGATCTCTGAAATGGGCTTCAAGTCCTAATTCCTTTGATATTTGCCATTGGAAAGAGTAATGCCATGTGTAAGGAAGGCATTGGAAAGAGTTACTGGAGAGACAGTCATCAATACTGTGGAGCCTTAAGGTGACACATCTTTGCCTTGAGTTTGCAGTGAACAGTACAGAATTAGCTAAAACATTGATATGGCAAAGACACAAGTGCTCTGTGAGGTAAGTACAAAGCTCAGGTAAAATGAAGGAGACCACAGGTTCCCCTACAATTTCTTTACTAATCCAAAGTTCATGTAATTACGTTGTACACCTGCAGTGCATGTGATGGTAGTGTTTACCTGCTCACTCTTGTTTTCTGGGCCTAAGGCAGGGGAGGTTAAGTGATGGTGTTTGTGTCATTTGCTTCCACAGTCGCCAGTATCATAACATGGGCTATAACAAATTTTTTGAGGTGTTGAGGTTAGGGAAACAAATTTAGTTTCAGCCTCCATAAACATGGAACTTAGAGTATTAGTAAGTTAAAACAACTGCATGTAAATTGTAGGTTTCATTTTCCTTGAAAACTGCAACCAATATCAGCTGATATGATGAGTTTTGCAAATGTCTTAATATCTTAAAAGCATCGTGTTCAGAGAATATCGAATTGTGTCTAGTTTGCGTGCCTACACCAAAATAGTACTTCCAAATACTTTATTTCATTTTATTTTTGGTTTCTCGTTTGTATGATATATTTATCTCATTCAGGATTAGTCCTGCAAAATATGAGAAAAAGTCTTCAATACTTCATTACAGTAATTAAATTTTTCAATGAATATTTAAGTTGCCTTTTCCAAAGAGGGAAACATTGTAATTACCATTAAACTAATGTAATAATAATACATTATTATTAGCAGTTATTTTAAGCAGATAATCACTTTCCCTTAAATTAGCTTATGCTGTTACTGTAAGGCCATTCAACCTCTAATAACATCTCACCTTCCTAAAGAACACACTGGTTAAGAGGGGCATTTGGTTTGGCTCAGATTTCTAAAATGCTTTCATTTTCTTGTCTTCCATGAAATTTAACCTGTTTTAAAAGGTGAAATTAGACAAAACAGACTTTAAATGTTTGGAATAAAATTCCAAGAATGTTCACCTGCTGCATTTGATTTCCCTGGAATTAGGTTTTACTTGGTTTGGTTGGGGGATGCTTTTAGAGGGAAAAGGGACTGTTTCTAGTGAGATCCATGGACTGATGGTACTTTAAACCTGCCAGGTGTAGATGGCTGGCTGAGTCAAAATTTCCACGTGGCATAATTCCTGGAGCTTGAGCTGGCAGGCAGTCTGCGGGCGGGGTGCTGCTTGCAGCCCGGAATATAGGTCAGTGTCTGAGCAATGAGAGCGTTTGCAGGAGTCAGGGCTGAAATTCTGAAAGGTGCGTGTATTTACATGAAGGTTTCTACATTCATTTTTGGAAGGCAGCTGGAGTTGTTTCTTTTTAATCTCTTACTCCTCCTCCTGTTTTCAGATCAGTCAGATCACATACAGAGGGTTTATTTTCTAAGCTAGGTGGAAAGATTGGAGTTTGTACCCCAGAGCAGCGTGTGCTCTTTAGTGCTCGGACTTTTTTCTGTGTGCTGTTTCTAGAGTCAATATTAACAAAGCCCTACGGAAGATGAAAACAATCTGCACTGGAGCTGTGAATAGCATTGAAGGTCTGCTACATATTAATAGAGCAGCTCCTATTTGTGCAGGAGGAACTTGTATTATCTGTATTTAGAAAAACGCAGTCTTAGAAAAGGTGCTACTTTTTGACGTGTAATTTCTTCAGGATGTTTAAAGAAAAAAGCTGGAATGTAGGCTACAGTATCAGGTATCTTCATTTACTTTTCTGTTGGGGTTTTTTTTCCCTCTTTCTAAATCTATATGGTCCTTGTTACCGCTAGTCAAGTTCACTGTCTCTCCTTAACCTTTCAGTTTTTAGGGAGGGAAGTTGAGGGAATTAGGGCTTGTATTGTTACATTTGATTAGCTTCAGATTCGGAGCTGGAAACGTACCAGTTCTGTTAATCAATCCTTTCCTCTAATGTCTGTGTCTGAAAGTGGAGGTGATGTGTGACTGCAGTATTTCTCTGGTGCTATCACATCAAACACAGAGCTGTTTGCCACATGTACTGAGTGCTCCTGCCTCTCTCTTCCGAGGGTTCTGTACAAGTGTTACTGTTCACAGTATTTTAATACTTAATAGTAACTCGCAGAAATTCACTCCCTGAAAAAATAGTTGTGCAGATAAAGATAGTGACTGCCCTGTTAATCTGAAGAAATCTGCATACTTAACCCCCTATTTTTAAAATAAAAGCAGTATTGTGCCAGGGAAATAAAGCCCCTTGTCTTGCAATGTGTAATTTCTATATGGAAAGAAAGAGAGATATGAAATTAAATATACATATCACAGGAGTTAACTGTTTTACTAAGAGGCAGCAACACTGTTCACTGCTGGAAGATTAAGAGCTGAAGTGGTACCTTACTGCAGGTACTGAGAGGCTTTAGACAGGCAGGTTTGAATCAGGAACAGGGCTGGAACACAAGGATCCAGACCTTCAGCTCATGACTAAAACCTCACAATGACCAAGGATGTTTTGAAGTCAAATGCTGCAAGAATGAGCAATGGCACTGTGGTTAACTAAATTCTCCTGACAGTCTTACAGATAATATTAATTTCAGAAGCTTTTATGGCTGAAGATGATGTTTGCAGTGCATTAGTGCAAGTTGTGTTTCCTCCCCAGGAGTTGTAATTGTTTTCGCAATCTTTGAATTGAGCATTGGATGTAGTTTAATTCCGAAAATTTCTTTCTAATGAAAATTTTCTTTACAGTAAATGTACATGAAAATGTGTCTAATTACATCTCCAAAAATTGTTTTTGAATCCAGTGTTTTCAGAAATAATAGGGTTCTGAATCAGTCTGTCCTTTTTTGGAACTGAAAGGGAATTTGTTGAAAAAAGAGAAAAAGGGAGAATGGATGGCTCACTGATCTTCATGGAAATTGTTGAATTTGCTATGATCTTCTGGTGTTGCTTATGGTGCTTGCTGTTGGAGTTTCTATATGGAAAGAGAGAGAAAGAGACTTTAAATTAAATTAAATGTTTCAGTTCCAGAAACTTGGAGAGTCAGTTCAATAGTGAATCAAACCTGTTTGGCTGTGCCCCCCTTGGCACCCTCTGGTGCTGGAGGGGCCCTGTTTGACTGGTGCAGTTTGCACTGGCGCTTGACAGAGGAGCTAAAAACTTCAGAAGAGGGTTTTAGTCAGCTTTTTGCTCTGCTGACAGACTTGTAGATTTCTGAAAAGTGCTTTAAAAAATAACCGTTTCTTTTCAATGGCTTTGTGATTTGTGACAGCCTTTGTTTCATGGCTCTACCTTATTTGTTTGTCTTTTAAAGCACAGCACATCATACCCTTGAACAAAAAAGAACTTTTTGGCATAAATTTCACTGAATATTTTTATTTTGATTGTCTGCTGCAAAGATAGTTGATTCTTAAATAATTTTTATTCACCTTTAGAATTAGATTTATGTAATTTGTGACTACATAGCTCTGTTGCTTGTCACTATCTGTTACTTTTTGCCTTTCAGCATAGATCTGCCACATCAGTGCAAAGAAAAAAGAAAAAGGCAGTTTATCCCACATGACAAAGTTATTCCCTTAACAGACAGAGAATGCAGCTAACCTTAGACTGTTGATGTTACTGCTAACATGCTGTAGTAGTCATTGGGGAAATCATAGCTTACACACTGGGCTGGAAAAAGGCTGAAAGGTCTGGAACGGTACTGGATTGTCTAAGGTGCTTTTTGAGACTAAAACATGAGGTTTTAATGTTTTTCCTTTTCTTCTTCATGTTAGAATTTTTGCTGTAGCTAAAGAGTATATTAAGACCTATGGGTTGAATTTATAAAGGTTTTCAGACTGGAGATACTTATACACCTGAAGATGTCAGCACGCTACTTTACAGACTCAAATCAAGCTAGACATCCAATTTCCTATCTTTTAGCTATTTGAGGTCCCATTTTAGCTATTTTTTCAGTCCCATGTACCTCCTCAGGCACTTTTAAAGCTGCTTGAAGAAATCTGTCAGCACCTTTTTCAGACTCCATGCACATTTGAAAAATGTGACCCTAACTTCTCCAGAGTGGTGTCCACCAGGGCATCTCTGTTAGAATACAGATGTCAGCCTACTGGCACAAAGCAATATGTTCTGTAAACTTTAAAGGGGAAAGCCCAGTACCTTTCCAAGAGTTAATTGATCAGGGGTCTGGATGAAAAACATTCCTGGCCTTCAGATCGCTCCCCAGACCTCCTCCGAACAGTTGTCTTTAGTGGGAAAATGGACAGTTCTCTCCTACAGTCAAATGGGAGTGGGGGAAATACTGGCCTTACACAGTGCTATGTGTTTTCAGGGGTTCTTTGGACAGACTGGAGAAGGGATGTGTCTATGTCCAGTCCTCGTCTTGGCGATTATTCTACTCAATTGAGTTGAAAAAATTCATTTATATGATTGAAATGCCCTAAATAAAAGGTGGGGAGGAACCCAGGTTTTAAAGCAGTTATACCAGGTATCTGTACAGTGAGAGAAATACCGCACTGAAGTTCAGGTGGGGTAGGAGCAGGAGTGTCTTTGGAATGCAGAGCCTGGAAACCCTTGTCTGGCAGGTTTATAGACAATCAGTAACACAGCATCAAGATAAAGTATTTTCAGAAGAAAAGCATCCATAACTGTAATGAGGTGCTAATTCAGCAGAACAGACTGTTTTCACAGAAACATTTTGGACTGAATTCCAAAATATTACTAATGTGATATTCAGTTTTCCCTCGTGTTTCTGTTGGGAGACTGAGTAAACCTAGTCTCAGTTGTCGTAAAATTCTGTTTATCTTTATTTGTACTTGGACACACAGATGGCTACTATAATTTTGTTTTATATGCAACAAAATGGGATTTTAAGAAATAAAAGGCGTAAAGAAAATTAATAAATTTTGCTTCAATATCCATCCTTTTGTTTTAGTGAAAAATTTAGCAGCAAAACTTTTAAACTGAGATCTGACTATGTCCTCAGTACTCCTGTTCTTAGAGTCACAAGCAAGTCTATGAAGGCTGAGACCCTTTGCTTCTAAATCTTTGTTATAGAGGACCACTGGAAAGGAAATTAAGTGTTTAGTACAGCAGTGAATACATTTATGAAAGTTCAGCTGTGTCAGCAAGTCTTTTCTAAATTCGTGTTCTCTTGGGGGGATTTTTGGCATAGAAATTGGCTAAATATTTAAGATTTGAGGCTGAAGTTTATGAAGGTTTTGATACAGGGATCTCTTATTCTGACAAGGTGAATATATGTCATAATTAATATTTTTTAAAGTAATTTAAAAAGTGATTGAGTTTAGGTGCTTGAGTATGATGGTTTGCTTTGGAAGAGGTTCTTGGTGGGTTTACTTTTGTGGGGGTTATTGGTTTGGGGGTTGTTTGGAGTTTCTTATTTTTCATTTTAAGTAATTGGGGAGTATAGGCTAAGAAGAAGGAATGAGAAAAGTTGTGTGGGGACTAAAATACTGATCATGTGTTCATAGGGATGTGTGTAATTAGCACAACAATATTGTAATTATTTTAAGCAGGACAATGCTCATACTCATTTATGCACCTCAGGACCAAACAGGATTTGAAGTTCTGTAAATCTGTCCCACTGAATACCAGATGTACACAGGTCAGGTGGTTAAAAACTATGCCAGCTTCATAGCTGGGTATTCTGTCCAGAATATCAGTCATAGTCCTCAGAATGCAAGCATAGCAGCAGTCAAGGGGCACCCAAAAGAATTCAAGAGGAATACAGCTCACAGGGAATTTGCAATTTTTCAATTACATTCAAAGATACAGTCTTTTAGAGGACAGTATTCAGTTAAGTTGAAAATTAATCTATTTCTGAAAGACAAAGGATTACACTGAGTCACAAGGGGATCTATTGTTTAAATAATTTTGGTATTATTCAGTCTCCAGACAGTGACTTTTATCTACTTTATCAGTGTGTGCCTAGAAGGTCTTTTTTGTACAAAGACATGGCAAAGGGTCAGGGCAATCCCAAGCAAAAATATGGGCTGGCTGGAGAATGGATTGAGAGCAGCCCTGCCCAGAGGGACTTGGGGGTGCTGCTGGAGGAGAGGCTGGACATGGCCCAGCCATGGCACTCACAGCCCAGAGAGCCAAACGTGTCCTGGGCTCATCCAGAGGCACAAGGGCAGCAGGGGAGGGAGGGGATTCTGCCCCTCTGCCCTGCCCTGCTCTGGTGAGAGCCCACCTGCAGCGCTGCAGCAGCTCTGGGGGCCCAGCACAGGAGGGACACGGAGCTGCTGGAGTGAGCCCAGAGGAAGCCACCAAGTTAATTAGAGGGATGGAGCACCTCTGCTATGGAGACAGGCTGAGGGAGTTGGGGTTGTGCAGAAGATGTGGCTCTGGGGAGACCTTGTAACACCTTCCAGGGGCACCTAAAAGAGAGCTGGGGAGGGACTTTTTATGAGGGCATGGAGTGACAGGAGAAGGAGGAATGTCTTCAAACTGAAAGAGCAGATTTAGATTAGATATTAGGAATAAATTCTTCCTTGTGAAGGTTGTGAGACACTGAAATAGGTTGCATGGAGAAGCTGTGGATATTTCATCTCTGGAAGTGTTCAAGGCCAGGTTGGCTGGGCATTTGAGCCACCTGGTCTAGTGGAAAGTGTCCCTGCCCATGGCAGGGAGGGTTGGAACGAGATATTTTCAGTTGTCTTTCAACTCAAACCATTCCGTGATTCTATGAAATTTAAGGAAGAACATTAAATTGGAAGGTCCAATGCCCTTCTCCAACTTCCAACAGCTCCAGTTTTAAAGTCTGAGGAACACTGCTTTAAATATCTCTCTTTTGATGCTAATGCATCATCACATTTATTTAAAATAGTCATATCTCCTTTTAGCTATTGTATTCTGATGCTAAAGAAATTTCAACTATTTCAGTTTTCCTACCTAAAATTCATTCTCCATTTTTACCAGCATCCTTAATCCTGTTTCTCGAATGCGAATGGAAATGTACACAGTATTGCTGATAAACAGGAAATAGCTTTCCTGTTGTATCTGAAAAGCATAATTGTAATCTTTTTCAAAGTTGCTGATTCCTGATACTCAACCCACTTATTCCTTATTCCTTGCCACTGTGTTTTCTGAACTAACATGCTTCCATTCTACAGAGGAAGTGCTAGGTTGTTACTATTGCGTGCACTACCTTGTACTTAATACATTTATATTTCTGTTACTCATATCTTCCATGTGTAATTCCTTCTGTAGCCCATTGTGGTTTTACTTGTTACAGATTCTGCCTTTTAAATTTCATTATAAAGCTTCTACAACTTTTGCTGTAGCGTTCAGTGAAAATCGGAAATAAAATTAGCCCTGCCACTGAATCTTAAGGAAATCTCCTTACTGTTTCAGCTCTACATTTCCTGATTAGCCAGCCTGTTAATCTCCCTAATTCCTTTCCAACTCAGTAATAATTTTTGAAAGGGCGCCATATCAAATGCTTTGTTGAAGTTCAGAAGATAAGAGCTACTGCATTTTCTTTGTCTAGATGAGCAGTTATCTTATTGAAGGAAAATAAATTAGTCTGCTTGATCTCCTCTTAATGAACACATGTATTTTTCTAATAAGAATATATATGTGCATGTTTGTATATATATTGTGACAACCATCAGAAATAGTCACTCAGTCAGTGAGGATGCAAAATCATGACTAAATCTTCAATTACTGGCAATGTCTAGAATATCTTGCAGTTTATAGTAAGATACCAGCTAGATCATACACTATCCCTGTCATCCTACTGACGTTGGAGATGTAGAACTATAAAGAGCAAGAAATACTCTGAACTGATGGGACTCCAGGAAAAGGAAGATCCAGAACTGAACTAACAAAAGCCTGAATCATAACTGGTGGACTTGTGGAGTGGTGGGTGGTTTTTTGCCTTTATTTCATTGGCATATTTGAGAGGCTTGATATCTGTGAGATCTTTCTGAAGTGCAAAGGTATGTTTTTTGTCTTGTGAGTCTAATATGCAGGGTTAATTCTGAATTTGTTATTTTTATTAATTGATTTATACTCCTAAATAATTTCCCTTTCACTCATTGTTTTGGTTTTTGTTTTAGACTGGGCAATGTAGCCATATTTTCCCTTAGTACCTACCATAGTTAATCTGCAAAATGTTTCTGACTGCAACTTTAAATCTGTTTGGATCTCAGGCTGTTGGTGTGTCCCAGATGGCAGCAGCTGAATTGGCCAAAACCAAAATATGCTGCTACATATCAGTGTCCTTTTAGCATGAGCATTTTAAACTTTGACAACAAATTTTTTAATAAGCTCAGGAAGCAGCTCAGTATCTGCAGAAAAATGCATCTTTATGGGGTTTTAATTGCATAAATTTCTCATCTTTAGCAAGTAATTGTTTTTCCATGGAGAAAATATATTTTTACAAGCTTTTGGGAGATGTCTGGTGTGAAGCATTTCTCATTTGCAGTTTTGGCATTCTCAAAGACAGATTCTACTCTTGTATTTAAAGGAAAGAATGGGTCAATTTTATTCAGAGGTAAACTCAGGGGTTTAGAAAACAGACTCCAGAATTTTCACCACAGGTCAACAGAGAGCATTTTAAACTTTGCCTTCTCAGTGAGAGAATCTTTTCCATGGAAGAAGCAGCATTGAAGTAACAAAACTCTTGAGATGGGGTTGAAAGCAAGGACCAATAATCCATTGTGTTAATTTATGCTATGATTTGACATTGTGCACTTAATCTGAACTAAATGTGCTAGATGTTGCAATATAATTGAATTCTATTCCCCAGCCCCCAGTTTTGTTAAGCCACTTTAAGCCATGTAAATACCCATTTTTTTTATCTGTCATTTGGTTTAATTTCAAATAAGTAATTTTTCCCCACTTCGATTATCCTTTATAGACCCAAAGACTCTGGTTTTGCACTGGTGTTACTTCAGTGACCTGCGGTTTGCTTTTAATTCTCATTTACACGGCTAGGAGCAGTCCTTAGTTGTTTTAAGCTGTATCTAGTTTGCAAAAAGCATGAAGTATTTATATCCATGTTTGCAAAATATCTGTTTAACTGCACGTTTTCCATTGCACTTGTTGACGCTCTTCCTGTTAAGAATAAATTTTTTGTTCACATTTTCCTTTCCTTACAAAATTGCTGCCATCTAGCATCTGGCTGAATCCACTTCCCCATGAGGTATCTTGGCGAAAGGGCTATTCAGATTAACTGTATCACAGTTAATTAAAATGATACCGACATTTCATCCTTTTTGTTATGGTCAGGAAACTCTGAAGTTTCAACATTAATTTCTTGTCTCCTTTTATACTTGTCCCTTTATTTTGCTGACTTTGAAGAAGATAGCCATTAGCCTTAAACACTGTTAGGGTAAAAATTATTGATGTTTCTGGAACAGAAACCATTGCAGAAATCCTGTGTGTTACCATATTAAAGTAAGTGCAGTTGCAGTTTCAATGATGGTGATATTATCGTGTTGTTTGTATTGACTTAAGGGAAGGGGGAGTGAGAGTAAGAGTTAAAATGCTCAATTTAGTTATGAATATGCCAAAGCATTTTTATAAAAGGAACATTAAAAAGATACTTCTTAAGACAAGGAATTCAGGCATTTTTCACATTTAAAACGAAATGGTATTTCCCGCTTCTTTTACTGGTGTCCTGGGGTGGCAGAAATGAGACATGCAGTGCAAAATTTTCATTGACACCAATAGCCATAGGAACCTGCTTTCAAATCCCAAAGTTCTGAACTGGGGGTGGCAAATATTATGGTTATCTTCCTTGAAGACATTGCCACTGTCCAACCAGAATGAAAAAGATTTGAAATAGATTTCTATAAAGCCATGGTTTATTTCATCGCATCCTACATCAGCAGTTTTGTTTTTCACAATCATTTTAAATTTGTCGTTAAAAAAACACCCCTTAACCACTGTTCTAGTAGTAAAGCTAGCTATGTAGCTGATTTTACTCTATTAAGATGAGCTGAGGTTATAAAAGGTGGTCAAGCAGCCAGGGCCCTTTCAATGATTTCATATTGGTCTGTCTTTTGTACTTAACACCCAAATTGTTCTTCAGAGCAAGATGCTCATAGCTCTGAGAGGCCTGTTGGATTTTGCTAACAGTGTTTCCAAACCCTCTGAGGAGATAAATCACTGAAGGAGGGTGCTGGATGAGAAGTCCGTGAATAGCCTGGCTCTTAGTGGAGCTCTGGATTGTGTGACTGGCACACGTGGCTTTTTGGGATGGTTTCAATTAGGTCTTGGGCTTTGAAAAAGGTATTAAAATAGTACAGTGGTTAGAATACATAAATGTGTTTGTCAAGGGGGATACCCCCAGCTGTGAAGGGAGGAAGGAAGCTAAATAATCCTGTGGTATGCGGAATGGGAGAAAAAAACCCCTATGTTCCTAATTTTTGCCCCAGGCTTACTATGTTATCACAGGCAAGTCACAAATATTTTATTTCTATTCTGCAGGGGATTTTTGCTTTTGCAAAACTCTACCCCCAGTGCACGAGATGAAATATGTTTGGATGCATTGCTAGGAGCAGTGAGTTGGGTAACTAAGCAAGCACCACCTTAGTGGCTGGGTAAAGAGGAGCTTCTGCCTCAGTGAAGTGGTGGAAATACATAAGTATTTTACAGCAAAATGCCTGGTGTGTTATAGAGTTAACTTTCTCTTTTAACAGACGATACTGTAAAAAATGCCAGGCTGCTTCCATCTGTGTACCCTTTTTTATTTTCTAGCAGTACTTGGATGCAAGGAAGCTCTCTTTAATAAAATTCTGCCATTTTTCTTGTCACTAGTTTTACATAGGGGAATGCTGAGAAGCTTAGAACTGCTTGGAGTCTTTGATACACTACTCTCTGTCTGGTTTGGATGTCCCCACTTGCTGTCGCACAGTGTCTGGGATGTCCCAAAAGCTTCAGCTTCAGTCCTCTGTTGGATAAAGGCTATCCCAGCTTTTAGACAATGCTGATAGCTACTCTGATATTAGACATCTGCAGTCTAACTGAGTAGAAAAATGAAGTTTCTTCTTTCTTTCTTGGGATGCCAGAGGGCTACCAATGGCATTGATTTTTCATCCTGGTGCAACAACTTATTTGCACTTGGTCAGACAAAACTTTTTCATCTCTCCCCAAAACCAGCATGTATTCCACTGCCAAAGGCGACTTTCTGACTCCAGTGAGGAATTCTGAAGCTGCACTGTTTGTGCACCTTGTGAAAGCATCACTTGTGGAGGGGAATGGTTTTAGTTTTCTGCAGCTAAATTCCCCATAAGTAATTTGTTGTATCTCTGGCAGTCTTGGGCTGTGGGTGAAGGGAAAATTACTGATTTTCCCTCCACCTCTTGTGTGAGCAGGGCTATGACCAGGATGGAGCAAGCTTGCCAAATTTGAAACAGTTTCTCAATAGCTAAACCAAGGAACAAAACTGTAATGCTTTTCTTTTTTTCCTTTTTCTTTCTCAAAGGTGTGTAAGCACACAGTAATAAAGGTAGCAGAAACAGATTTTTTCTTTTAATGCTTTTGTGGCCAGAGTTCATCTGTCTACCTGAAATGAACTGGGATCTGTCTTTTCTACAGCAAACAGGTACCCAAAGCTTTGCCATAGCTTCTGGGTTTATTAACCCTTTGTTGCAGGAGCAGATATACAGGGGCGGGAGTTCCATGGAGTATTGCTGTGTGTGATGAACAGGAATGTGATTTGAGCTGGCATTTCATTTAGTTACCTAACTGAGCTGCCTTTAATTTAAATGTTATTGTGTGTAACCTTCGCAGAAATATTTTGTGTTGTCCTACTTTACCGCCAGTCTGCCTCTGGGGGCTTCACTTGGATTATTTACTGCAGCTTGTTTTCACTTATTTTGAATGTGGTGGTATTGCTTATTTTAATATGCAAACAAGTGGAGATTTTTTGTTTTTTTTTTTTTTTAAATTTCAAATATGGGTGTCAGGCTCTCCTGATCTGTTGTACAGGAATTCCTGTAATTTGCAGGGGCACAAAGCCATTTGTGAGAATTTTCTTTTCACACTTGGAGAGAACAGATCTTATTCTCTGTAAGTAAAAAGCAGGGAAGTCGGGACTAGATTACAGAACAATCACTTAGTGCAGTCTGGTGTGTCTTCATGTAAATGACATATATAAGTACCGAAAATATTTGTACAAGAAAGAATTTCTGTGGAACCCTTTTATAAATGCTGGTATATAACACCCAGGAATATGCTTGCCCATTCTGTGGTGAGTATTACAATAAAGTCAAAAGGTGCATAGGTGAACTTCGATAATTTTGAATTTGAAACTTTGCAGATGGAATTTGTAAAGGCTTTAATATAAAAAGGCTGGGAATGTGGGAGTTTAGAAAAGCAGAGAGGACTTTCCTTTGTGATGTGAACTTGGCGACCAAGGAATTGGCTGCTCTAAGTCAAGCACAGATCCTAGCTCGATTTCTGGTTACTAAAAAAGAAAAAATTATACAGAAAGGAGTAAAGCCCTTTTCTGGCTTTGGTGTAACCATGCTGACTCCTAGCGTCTCAAGAGCAAGGGAATGTGCAGTACTGGCCCTGTGCCACAGGGCAACCTTTATCTGTGCCCTGCAGGCAAGAGGAATTATTTTGCTTGATGATTCATGGGTTGCCAACAGAGCAGGATTTATAAAGAATGTATCGGAACTGTTTGTTATCAGCATAGGATGTGGGAAATTTAGGAGAGAAAAAAACTAAGAGGAAAAAATATTGCTGTTAATACAATTGAACTGCATAACTGGAAGTGGCTTTTGTTGTTGCTTTTCTATACGGAGGCACTGCTGGAAGCAAACTGAGCCTCTACTCAGGAAGTCTGGTTTTCTTAAATGGTATTCATTAGGCACTTGTGCTTATCTTTACAGAGAAATATTTTCGAGACAAAATGGTAGTCAGCCTGCAGATTTTCGTTCTTGGAAAGAGTAGTTTGCTGAGATGACACTGTCCTTATGTTTTGGTGAAATGGAACAAGAATAGTAGCTCTGCCCTCGAGAGGTCTTTAGCATCCCGAACAGAGTAGATGAACAAAAGGTTAAAACATGAATAATTCTCTGTCATTTCAAAGACCATTTTTTAGCAGAGAAAAAAAAAAATCTGCCAGACATCACTTTTTGAACTGCTTGGTTTTTTTCTGAAGTTTATTGTCTTTGGTTGTGGATGGTAGCTATAGTACTGGCAGGAGCTCTCTTGAGTGTAGGCACTTGTCAAGTGAAGTGCATGATTATAAAATGATCTTCAATCCACACAGCAACCCAGAAGGATTAATAGGAGTTTTTTGGCCACAGAACTAATGATACTTATTGTGATGCTGACACTTCCAGCTGCTGCTTCTTAACGTTGTCTTTGGAAGAACTATGTTTCTGTGAATATAAGTTACGGATAACTGGTATTTTTAAGTCGAAACTGAAGTTAGAAATAAAATAGGTTGTGTCACTTGGAAAACTTGGAAGAGCATGCACCGAAAAGTAGTCCTTCAGCAGCAGTGTGCTTTTTCCAAAGGCTTCTACCAGCTGTGTTCACAAAGAAAACTACAAAAAGGGAAATGGTAAATTTTTTTTGTGAAGGCATTTCTTTACCTATGTTCCCTTTTTATGACTATAATACTAAAAAAGGGTAATACATTTAACTTTTGTTTTACAGACCCGTTATAAAACTTCATAATGACTTATATGAAAAGGAAACTTCTTTCTGCAAACTTCATTCCTAAATTCTTGGTAGTGAAGAATGGAAAACGTAGATGTTTGGCATATCAGCAAAGAAAAGTTGCTGTTCACAGGAGTCCAGAAATTCTGGAAAAAATGCTTATGATGTGTGATCCACGTTAGAGCTGTCAAGGCTGAGGTCTTAAGTACCAGCTTCCCTCAGCAGGGCCTTGCACATCTCTGCATTCAGCTCGTTGTTTAGAGAGGGAAAATCATTCTCACTTCCAGGAGAAAAAGACCTGAGGAAGAAAATGCACTTCAGTTACCACATGAGTTTTGAAGAAAAGCAGGGTCTGAGTGCTGTGGAGTCTGAATTCTCTCTGACAGAGGCTGAAAATACAATTCTCTGTGTCTTCTTGTGAGGGATTAAGTGAGGTGCTGCTTCAGGAATGATGTGTTTCGCTGTGGCAGCATGAGAAGGAATTGCTGTGTGCTAAGAACAAAGATGCTAGGTAGGAAAATGAATTAACTGTTGGATTTAATAGTGATGGGAGAAACAAAAATTATCATGGCAGAAATGAAAGGGCATGGGGAGCAGAGAATTGGTATTTGGGAGTTATGATATGAACTCCAGCTGCTTCAACCCTCCATTCTGGAGGAAAAAGGTATTTAGTTTTACATAGACCTTGGGTGGCTTTTGTGGGATGGATGGAGATCAGAAAATAACTTCCATAAGTGTCTAGATTTTGAGCCTGCTCTTTTGCACGATTGGGCTCTTCCTGCAGAGTTCTGGGACTCTCTCACCCTTGTGTTTGCAAAACATTCTTCATGGGTTTCACTCAAGGGCTCTTGGTTTCCTCTCATATATACAAGGAAAAGGGAAGGATCGCTAACTCAGAACAACTTTGAGAATTCTTGGGATTTTGAGGGACTTTCACATGCCCTGAAACTATCCCTCTCAAGATATTTGCAATTGTGGATTTCCCAGAGGTTTGTGGAGCAGTGAAGGTGTAGAGAGTGGTACACAAATGACTGCCTTCCTGTGCCTTGATCTCTGTGTAGGAGGAGGAGAATTTTAAGCTGCGGTCTTTAAATCAGACCTGTCACGCACACTTTGTTAATCCAAACATTATCTTGAGCTGAAGCTTCACATGCAATTTGGATCAATGCTTGGTCTTCATTTTAAAAGAATGTTCAGCTATTATGTTTAAATGTGTACTTTTGTGTCCAAGTCTATTTTAGTTTTTGCAGAGATTAATTATTGAAGATCATTAGTGTTGGTTTTATTCCACTCTGATCTTTTCAAAAACAAAAGATATGGACTTCAATAAAGAGCATTTTGTTAATGGCTCTCTGACAATGTCTATGCTGAGAACTTTGAAGTTAAGGTTCTTTAGTGCTTAAAGCTGAGCAGAGTGACCTAATGAAATCACAGACAGCCACAGAAGGAAATTAATCTCTTTTAGGCTGTGTCTACTGAAGGTGTATAAATAAATAATTTGTACACTTTGGTTTAACTGCTCATTTTCATTCTTGTACATCTGAATAAAGATGGTTTTCAGTGCTGCTTACATTTATGTGCAAATAGAAGAAATCGTAGCAAATTCTAGCAAATATGTATGGGAATGCTTATTTTGATTTTTCTGTGTTTTTTTAGTTAAATTCTTAACCTATTAAATTCTAAAAATATTTTTCCGTTTTATAGTCGGAGTATTGTAAAGTGTTTTGACCCTTTTTATTCTTTCTTTTGTGAAATGAACTAGAAATGCTAGGATGAATCTAGGCCAACTGTACGGGAGTTTTTAAGATGGGGAAAAGTCTCAGTTTTCATTTTAAACAAATTCTGATGATAGCAGCACTGTGCAAAATAATCACCAGATTGGGGAATACACATGAGGATGGGATTTTTCAGTCTTCAGAAAGATGTAATAAACTTTTATATAGGGAGCTTCAAATGATGTCTATGAAATGTCTATTTCCCTGTAAAGTTAGACTCTCTTAACATCTCCTGTGTTCATTGACCTCATTACATTCTCATATATTGTTTGTAATTTGTAAATGTGGCTGCTGCTGTTCTAGATGAGGACCCTGACTGCTTACCTGTAGCATAAGAAATTAAAGTCATAAATCTGTGTGTAGGGGTGCTCATGGGTGATTTTGGTTTGTGGTTTTGGGGCTTTACTTTTGCGGTTTTCTTCTGCATCCACTTGTACAATTCAGCTGCTGGATGTGGCTTTTTTAACACTGGAAATTGAATGAGTGTTATTAGAAAACTGGGCACATGAGCCTCGACATTCGTGCTCAATTAGTTAGTGTCTTGAAATGTTTCCTAGAATTAGTTAGATTAAAAAATTAATGCACTTTTATCCAGTGGAGTTTTGTCTTGCTTTTAATTTTGCTAGAAAACCCATGTGCAAGATGGTTGAGTTTGGAGAACGATTTTGGAGGTCTTTTCCAACCTTAATGATTCTATGATTCCACTATAATAATCATAATGGATGCAATGTGGACCTTGTAATAATTTATACAGAATTTATTGCATGAGTTGGACGATGTTCTGTGAATACAACATTATTTCACATATAAGCTCTTCTTTGTTGCATATATATTTTTCCCTTTTAGATATGAGTTGTGGAAGGGGAAGCCTCTAAACATTAATTTTCTAGAACTACCATTATCCTGTCAGCTCACAGGATGCTGTGCAGCTCAGGGCACTATATCACAACCTGTCCTCTAGCTGAAGAGATAACCATATTTTCACATGTAAAACTACCATTCGTATCATTCATCATGTATTAAAATGCTTTTCTTTTATAAATAATTTTTCTCTGTGTCAGGGAAGAAGATCCTACTGAGTATGGAAGGAGTGAGGCTGCTCTGTACTGGGGTGAATTATGATAACTAAAACTTATGACATACAGACCTATGATACATAAGGCTACCGTCACGTTTTTGGAAGCACAGACCATGTGGTTTATTAAGCAGATAGAATCTTCCACTTGTTTTCAGAAGTCCCTCCTCAAGACGTTGCAGTATCTGTAGTGATCCATTAAAACTGATACAAATTTACATAATCTATGGCGAGGTGTATCTGTTCCTTTGACTTCTTTAGAAATTAAATCTGTCATCTAATCTAAATGAAATCATTGCTGCTAAAATGTGAACATGCTTTTTTTATCTCCCTTACTTTTGTTGTAGGCTCACTTCCTCGGAATTTCTAATATCAATTTCGACACTAGAGAGAACCGTTAATGATTTCAAATGCAGCTATCATCCATAAGCTAATTTACCTAGACCTGCACTCAAATCAAAAAGGATGTTCTCTGCTTCTCCAAACCAAGTGTACTTTTAATGAGTGGACCAGTTTTAGCTAAGGCTATTTACTGACAGAATATTTTTAAAAAGTGCAGTTTGTTCAGTGTCTTTGAAACACAGGCCTATTTAAAATTTCCTGTTCCCATTCCTGGTGTCAATTTGCATGCATAGTGAGAAACGATGCTGACTTAAATCTTTGCTCCCCAAAGTATTTCATGTCACTTGCTGGGGGAGTAAGTGGTGACTCAGCAAGCACTGTCATCTTAGCAGAGCTCTGCTGGGAGCAACAAAGGATGTGAGAGAGAAAAATTATCCTTGGCATCACAAGTGAAAAGAACATGTAAAATATGAAGGGGGAAAGCTGTTACTGGAGTTTGTGCCACAACTTTTCTGTCAAGAGGATGCGGTTCCTTCGTTTAATAAGCTGTCGTGCTGCGGCTGCTGTTTGGATATCTCACAGAAAACATGTCTGGTGGGATAGGAGGGAGATGGCTTGGCTTTGAGACATCAGGGAATACCACAGAGAGAGTGTCTGCGTTCTTGCATTGCTTATGGCAGTTTGGGGCTGAGCTAAGGGGCCGTAGGAGCAGGTGTAGCCTTTTGTTAGACAAGCAGATATGATGGAGAAAGCACACAGATTTTCAGCAGCACAAGGTTTCTTCAGTTCCTGAAGGAACGATGGGTCAAGAAAAGAGTCTGTTTCCATCTTGCATCAGATTGTCTAATAACAGATCCTCTTTTTCTCAGAAAACATTTTCTTGCTGAATTTTCAATTAAGAAGACGCAATATAAAAACAAGAAAGAATCTGTAACTCATTTCTAGAAATAGGAGCACGGTGGCCAAATTTCACAGCTAAACAGGTTTGCTAAGAATATTGTTTCTAAAATGTTCTGTTTATTTGCAGAAAAATATCATTGAAACAGTCCCAAAAAAGGAGCCACTTTTCAGGTTAGAAAAAAATTATATTTTATTTATTCTAAGTAGTGAAAGTATTTAAATATATTTGGAGCTTGCTCTGAGCCTTAGAATGTTTCTGCTTCCTCAGAATATTAATTCTGAAAGAACCCAAATGATTGCTTAAAATATATATACCTAATGTCTTTATTCACACCTTGTGATTCATAAGAACCAGAATTTAATTACTTAGCTCAGGCAGCTGTGACTATCAACTTCCCTGAGCCTACTTATCAGTCTGAAAGTAGGGTGCTCATAGCTTATTTAGCTTTAAGTAACACCTCTGCAAGAGCTTGATCATGCTTCTAGAAAAGGATTACCATGTCTTGCAGATTGCAGTTATGCTTTTAAAAAAGTTAAAATTGACATTGTAGGGAGGGAAAAGGGTTTATCTTAATGTGGCAATTAGGCACAGCGACACATACTCAGGTGAGGAAAACCAGTCTTCCTGAAAAATGGTTTTGAGAGCAAAATCATGCGCATTTAGTGGGGAAGCGACTATGAATATAGTATCACTGATAAAAAAATGAAATGCTCTTCACATAAACCTGTCTCTGTTACAGGATAGACAGAAAGAACTGTGTGAAATCTGCTTTTTGCCTTCTCTTGAAGGTACGAAGTTATGTATAGGTTGCTGCAGAATAAAATAGGCCCACAGTGATACCTGTTTCCAGTGATACCTCCTTCTTCCTTTAAAGCAGAAACTAATTTAGATTGTGGGAGAGATGACACGTCTGTCTTGAAACCGCTTCTAAAGCCAGCGGTGAATTTATTTGATAAATAAATAAATAAACCCCCTTTCAGTTTCTCATCTCAGAAGAGAGGGAGATTGTGCAAAGGTCAGAGCACTATCAAAGGCTGTCTGTTTAAAGATGGCTGATCAGGAGGTTATTTGTTTTAGCATTTATGTACTTAAGAATTTAATTCCAGCTGTGAAGGTTTAACTGTTTTGATCCAAGAAAAAAATGCTTTCTCAAATGGAAAAAAAAAAAATAGATTTGTACATTTTTTCTTTGCAGCTAGCTTTGGAAATGTTTATATTTAGATAGTTGGGAGTGTTTATATTCGGATAGTTGGGAACATTTATTTTCCCAGGATCTTCTGGAGGTTCTTCTGAGAAAATTTCTTGCTCCCCTCAAGTGTGGATTGTTAGCAATGCAGATGAAGCACATGGGAGCCCTGGACACAACAGTAATTCTCATGAGAGTTGAGTTCCACAGGTTGGAAGAGCCATAATCCATGGACGTGCAGCTATAACCTTGCTAAAACAGATTTTTATGGATAGGTAGATCCTGTCTATGAAGGCAAAGAAAATAGGCCTTGTAGGAAGCCCCCAAAATTTTGTGTACTCCCTCTCTCTCTAAACTCTATTTATGCCTTCTACCACAGTAAACCTGATGAGCAATTTTGCCCAAAACAGAAGTGAAATCCCATCCATTAGGTAATACTACCACCAGACCTCGGCCTCAACTCTTTTTTAAACATTATCACAATCTATCAGAAGAACAAAAGGAAAATCTTTCTTGATGAATATTATTTTCTTTGCTTTTCTGGATATTTATGTGAGAGTCCTTCAGCTTCTATGTGTTAGAGAAAGATTTGGTGTGTGCAGAAGTTTCCCTTACTTCTCCTAAGGAAAAAGGGTTTCCTGGTTTCCCAGCTGATACAATTCTTTACCCATGGAACTGCTTCAAGGCAGTCAGGAATAGCAGAAACAGGATTAAATACAGTAGCCTCTCAGTATATATCTCCCTGTGTTTTTCTATGAACATGAAGTTTTTGGATGAGCAAAGACTTCAGGTGTCAGAAACAAATGGTGTGAATGAAAACACAGGAAAATTAGTTGTTCAAAGTGTGACTGAGCAGTGGATCTAACGCAGCAGAGAGAGGGAAGCAGGATTGATTCCCAGATGAATCCAGGAAACTCTGTTCCATATACACAAGTTAGGCCTTTTCTGGAAAGCTGTCAGTAATTGGATCATCTGTGCTCAAGAAAGATGAATGGGCCTGGAGCCGATGATATGATCTGGGGAATGGAGAGCTTACTGTATGACAGTGTATAGGAAAAGCTTGGCTTATTATCCTAACAAAATGAAGTACGAGAGGGCATATGATTCCTTTCTTATTAATACATCAGGAGACCAATATGAGGAACAGAAAATAATTACTTAGCGAAAAGACCATGTTGGCAGAAGAGCAAATGGGTATAAACTCGCCATGAATAATGATGGGCTGTAAATTAGAACATGACTCTGAACTATTATTGCAATCATTTTTTTGAATGACCTTCCAGTCAGAAGGGAGGGAAAATAAATTCAAATAATTTCAAGGTGTAGTTAAAAAATAGGTGGAGGGGGTTTTATTATGTGGTGTCTGTGACAGTAAAATACTAAAACGAATGATCTGAAGGTTTTTAGAGCCTTCTGTTGCTAAGAGTTCTTTTTATTGAAATATCAGGCTCTTGGTTGTTTTTCAAACTTTTGTGATGGATTTTGAGGGGAGTGGGGTTAGTCAGAAAATGTATGCTCCAGCCATATTCTTTCATATGCAGCCCTCTCTGCTTCCCTCGATGTCTCACAGATGTCTCACAGGTTACTGATGGATGGCTCTGCTTGCAGATGTGGCGCAGGCTGTAGGGAATCAATGGGAACCATTTTAAGCCTTCCCAACAGTTCTTTCTGCTCAGGTGATGCTCCTGCTGCAGCTGCCTGTAGTAGTAGCTGCAGGGAAAATCTACTGCTGGAATTCCCTGTGGGAGAAACCCAGTGGGAAATGAAAGGTCGAGAGTGACTGGCTAAGCATAAATGGTCTAAAATGTCCACTTCAAAATCTAAAAATATATGTCAAAAAGTTACCTTGAAACAAGTGGTGGGGCGTAAAATCTTCAACTTTTTTGGGGGGTGATCTTATAACAACTTTTTGCTTCTGTGAGAGCTGATATTTGGTTAGTTCAGTACCTCACATAAAAATAACTCTTTCAAAATATTGAGCTTAAGGCCCCCAGCTGGCAATGCACTCAGGTGTTGGCAGAGGGATAATACCAACTTCCTGAGGGAATGTCGGAGCTTTGTGTGCTGGCGATGTGGCTGCCTCAGCATGTTAAATTCTGATCTCTCCGTTCCAGCTTCTCCCATGGGTCAGAAGACAGGGATATTTTGTGTAGAGTAGTGAAAGGTCTGGACTTGTTTAAGGCAGCAAGAGCTTTTTTTCTGTGTTTAATATGTGAATAACCTTTTGTCAGTTGAGTAGATGTTGCAATCTGTTGAGGAATTAAGAGTGTTGGAAATACCTCTAGAAGATGCAAATATAAATCTTGTTTCTTGTAACTGGTTCACCAGTGGAAACGGCATCCTGTTTCATTTATAATAAGATTTCTTAATGCAACTTTTGCAGCAATAGATGCAAATTATGAAATGCAGACTTCAGTGTAATTGAAAAAAGAATGTTTATTCAGGAAATAAAAAAAAAGGATTTCAATTTCAATGATGGGAGTTCAAATTTTGCTGCAGAAGGTCATATTCTGGAAATTTTATGATGCCATTGAGCTCATCTGATCAGTCTAGTAATATTTGCCTTAATTAATGTTGTCTTCTATATACTAAAGTGAGACTGAGTTGAGTGGCTGTTTATCAGACAACTGTATGTGCTTTTCACCACCCTTGGTTTGTATCCTCTCAAGTTTCCCTTGAAAATGGTGGTTAGAGTACAAGTTCTTTCCTTGGCTTCTCTACCATGGTTTCTTGGACAGGTTTTCTGATATTCATATGGGAATGAGATTTATTTTTTTTCCTCTTCCTACCGAGCTGCCTCAGACCCTGTGAGCAGTGCTGAAATCTTACATTCTAGAAAAGGCATTTTCCCCTGAAATTCCTGCTTGAGCACTTGGGTTAGAGTCTGCTGCTTCTGGGAAGCAGGATGCTCTGAGAGACAGACTGAGAGATTGCCAGATAATAATTATTTTGCTGAAGCAATATGCACAGCTGGGTGTGGGGGGAGTGGGGTGAAAAAGCATGATAATAAATAAATTTTAAAATATATATATATATATATATTTTCCTAAGTCCTGTTTTCTTCATTATTCTGGAGTTAGGATTCTTTGGGATATAATTTGTCAGAACATCTGGATTTCTTTGGCTGCAGTTAACTGCTGCTTTTTTTGGATTGTGGAGCCTGTCTCCGTGATTTTTGGATACTGGAATTGCAATAACCAGCCTGAGGTATTTGGATTTGAGGAAGTAACAACTCCCCATTGGCTGGCCAGTGTAAATGAAGAGCCAAAAGAGCTTAGGAATGCTTCATCAGTAGCTTGCTGACAGAAGCCAGAATTTGCCTTCTGTGAATTTTATTTCTCAGTGGAAGAGAAGGCATCACAAGCACTTTAAAAGGGATTTTTACTCTTCAAATCTTGCAGATTGCTCCCAGTATGAAACAGACTTTAGAGGGGTCATTCCTGGACATTATGATGGGGAGGGGGCAAGGTCTACTGGCTGATTGCAACAGCTACAGACTTTGATGTGTTGTTATAGTATATTTTATTAAAATTATAACTGAGCAAACGCCTAGAATATTCAGCACCTATTAAGACTTTAGAAGGCTACTTCACATGATTGGGCTTTCTTCAAAAAGCCTGAAAGATGGAGCGAAAAGCCTGTAGTTCATTAGCTTGCTACCAGTGGTCATTGATTGCAAAAATTTGACTGCTTAAAAAGCCCCAGCAGATTGAATGATAAAGAGCAACGCTGTCAGTCAGCACTTATCGCTGGGGGGACTGGGGTGGCTGAGTGTGTGTCACTTCCCAGTGCTGGCTGCAAACTTTGCAGCTGTGTTTGAGCCCTGCAATGCCTGAGCCATCACTCGGCGGTGCTGCTCCAGGGGTGCAAAGTGTGCACTGAAACCACAGTGCAAAGGTTGTGTTTTGCTGGGAGCTGCTCAGGAGGGGAGTGATGGCGAGCTCATCATGCAGAACAAGAATGCTCAGAGGGTGCAGCAGTGCACGGCTTTTTCCTCCCCCCAAAAAGCAATGTTCTGCAGCAAATGGTACTGGCAGAGTATCTGTACCCCAAGTTTCAATAAAGAGCAAATTAGTTACGAGTAGCAGAAGAACATCTATTTTTAATGACGTGAAGACTCAAATGTTAATTATCTCTAATTTATAGAGGCCATTTTTCTTTGTCACTTTTAATCTCTCACGTAACCTTAACAGCTGACAGAGCTTTCTCTGTAGAAAAAAAAGCTGCTTCAAATTGGCTAAAATATTGAATCCAGAGCTCATGCTGCGTGCTATGTTAACAAGGTAAATAATTCCTTCCGTTTTTTCATTGGGTACACTAAAAACATATGAAAGATTGTTTTAGATTTACATGGATAGTTTTGACAGCTTTTTCTTATTTCCAATAACTAAAAGAGATAGATCAATCTTAGGAGTTTGCCTTCAAGACTTCGTTACTTACTATATGAAAGTAAATAAGTGTGGAATAGAATAGACCTAAATATGGGTAGGCCCTGATATGGTTAGGGCTGGTGTCATTTTGCACTGAGGCACAGTGCAAAGTGGTGCAGTTCTGCTGTGACTGGCAATTATGCTGAGTTAATAAGCCTTGCTGGATCAGATCTGACTCTGCTGCATGCCCTGAAGCACTCATAATGTATAGATCTTTACTGTCACTTGATCAGCTCCAGCTTCCATGTGGGTGTTACGAGTTGATATGTTTTTTGTGTGTGCTCAGTACAGAGAGAGTTCCTAAGTAATCTGTGATTTTTGAGCTGTGGAGTCTTTTAAGGCAATTCTGATTAAATGCCCAAGCTGTAAAAATAAAAAAAACCTCCTGTATTTGTAATCAAACACTCAAGAATTTGTGTTTTTCTGCTCACTATTCATACACAAAGCTATGTACCTCCATAAGCTGTTAAAATCTGTTAACCTCCGTCTTTGCTTGCGGGATCTCGTAATGTTTCACTTGTGCCATGTGCTCTCTAGAAAGCACAGAAAGATGCAGCCTACACAGAGAAAGACACTGAGCTGTAGAGATGTCTGAAAGAAAAGCAGTTTACGATGATTCTTAGAGACTGAGAAGTATGTATTTTCTATTATCCTCACATTATGTCTTGAGAAGAGTGCCTGGAGGTAGCACAGTGTCAGCGCTGCACAAACGGATGGGCTTGACTCCACGCCCTGCGAAAGAGTCACATTCCAGCACTGCCTATGGAAAGGATGCAGATAGTGCTGTCCTCCTGTTTGACCTTTGCAGATAAGTAAACAGATGAAACTGGCAGCTGCTATTCAGCAAGCAATAGAGGCATGCATATTTTTCCTACTATCTGCAGTAGGGAATATATACATATATATATATATATATATATATATAAAAGTTTTCATTTTGAACTGAATTAATATGTAATAAACATCATATACTTCCTATAACACTGCAAAACCATTGCAGCACTATGATACAGCTTAGGTTCCCTTTATTTATTTTCACCTTTATTTCAATTTTTTTTTTTTTGTTTATTAGTGTCTCTGCATATCAACTTTTCCATTGGAACTGTAAACCCTGCAATACCATGTGCATGCCTTTGGGGGAAAAGATTTTCTCTTTTGCTTTATATGGACTCTTGGAAATAATTATGCACTAAGGGTTGGAAAATTACTGTATTGTTATTGTCCTCCATCCAATAAGCATGTATCCAACAAAATATTGATGGAACTGTTTTACTTTGCTGACTACAATATGTTGATTGAACTGTTTAGCAAATTGTTAATCCATATGATGAAAATAAATAGCTGGTGAATGTACAATATCTCCTTCTAAAAATTAATTTGCTTCATGTACTGGAATGGGTTCTATGCTATAAAAGCTGATTGATGTTGCAGAACTCAGTAACAATTTCAGCATTTTCAGCTCACCCAGCACAAATACACGAAGCTGCAACTTCTTTGACTGAAAAGTTCCAACAAACAGCTACTCCTGGACTCTGATGGGTGGTGCTGAGTATGGGCTGACTGCCCACAGCAGCTCTCTGTGGAGCTGTAGCGGCTGTGTGAGCAGAGCTCAGTGTTATTCTCCCAGAGGGGAAGAACGGTGCCGATGGTCACTGTCCCCAAGCACCTCCAGGTTAATGTGTGTGCATGTGGTGATCCTGTATGACTGCCAGAGTTTCACTGCCGTTGTGAATGTTTTCCTGGAAGGCGCTCTGTTCAAGAGGAGTGCAAGTCAATTTTTCAGTGATTGCTTTCAGTAGTCTCTTTTTCCCTCTGCCTTGCCCAATGTGCTGTGTACCCATTTATTGTGAGATGCAGGAGTGTATAGCAGTGTACAGCACATTCTGTATAGGACAGAGCAGTGCATTCGAGCAGCCAACAGCAGTGAGTGCTGGGAAGTCACTGGGAGCCACTGCTGATTTGATGGAGTAAATCCATAGTGACCAAGGAGAGGATCTACCATCATTTGGTTGCAAAACTTGAGTGCATTCTGAACACGGCCTTTGGTCATCAACTGAAATGCAAAGGCTTTAATTAAGGGCAGGCACAAAAGGTTCAGTAATGATAATGAGTCAATCTTCTGAACTTTGACAGTGTGTGTGGATGTGGCTCAGAGTGCTGCAAACGACTGAAAGAAATGTTCTTTTTCATCATACAAAACTGCCTTCTACTAAAGCACAGTTAATTAAAGCTCAATTTAGCATTTATGCCTAGAGGAATTTAACAGATATGTCTGTGATAAATGCATTACTCATTGCATATTGTTCTGTATGAGACTTAAAGAAAATTAAGCATATCATGACCCCCCACTGTTGTCCACGGGTGTTCTTCCTGATGCAACCAGCTGTGGTGTGTACCTGTATTATTCCACAAACAGAATCACAGGAATGGATAGTTGTCACCAACATGTTGCATTTAGCCTAGGTCGCAAGCTGTGTTTCTGGCACACCTTTGTCATTTCTTTTTGTCTGGGGAGGCAAAGCTGTATAGTGTGCTGTTCCAGGGAAGCGTGGTCTTACCCCAGTTGTGAATAAGTTCTCCATTCAGAGGCTTGCATTTTGAACAGGAAAACCTAGAGCAAATAATGAAAAGACTGAAATTCTAACAGAGTAGTGGATACTTGGGATTAAAATCTGACTTTTTGTTTGCATTTATATTTTTGTAGTGGTTTTAGAATACTTTTGGGGCCAGTAGGGAAATGTTGTTTTATGACAAGGTTTTAAAAAGTGCAACAGTTTGTTTAATCAGGAAAGATACTGGGGGGATATTTGACCTTTCAAATCCTTTGTATTTATCTGCTTTTTTGTCTTTCATTTTGTGGATTGGGACTAGAACTGACTTGTTTCTTATGTTTTATAATTGGTTATGAGCTGACTTTGTTTTTGTAATGAGGCCTGTGTGAACATCCCATAATGATACCCCAATAATTGTAGCATTCAGAGAGTTTGTCCAGGGACTCAATTAACAGACAACATGACTGTAGCTCCCATGAATGTATTCACATCCATGTATGCAGTTTCTCTTTCAATAAGTATCAAATAATAAAACTGTTTCTAAATTTTCATCTATTTGCACACAGTTGGATCAAGATATTCAAATTAATTTCAAGCAAAATATATTTTGGGGAAAAGAGGGGTACAATCTAATGTCAGTCCCACCAAACACAGAGTCACATTTGGCTGTACAACCACTGCTTATAAAGCGGCTAAAACAATATGAAAACAAGCAAACTTAGCTGAACCAAAAAGTATTGCCAAATGCAACAGAAATTGTTCCTGTATTTTGAATCCATTTGAAATTCAGGCTTATACTTTTGTTTTATGGAAGGCTAGTAGGTTAGTCAGGTGTTGACATCCCTTCCCACTTCTCTGTTGGGTCAGAAAAGCAGAAAAACTTTCTCCTGAAGTGAGACTTTATCTAGCAAATGCAGGAATTAATATTCTATGATTCTAAATGAGTGTTGAATTCCATTGATTTCAATAAGCATAAAAGATACTTGAACTTTCTCTTGCTGTGAAGCACAACTTATTTTCATACAAAAACATGTATGCTTTTAAAAATATTTTCTGAACTGCTGCTGGGTTACAAATACATAAGTAATTGATGAAGAGGAATGTTAATTCTTAAATTATTTGTTTCTTTTTCTTGAATAAATATCCATAATAATAATAAAAAAAAATAAACACCTCACTTCTTGTTGGGCCAGTTGTCACCTGTTTGAGGCTGGCACATAAACCAGCTTTTTAGCATCTTAAAATAATGTAGCATTTTTGGCCTGGTGTTGACACCCCACCTTTCTTTTAAGAAACAGATCTGCTCTAAGTTATTTCCCAGCTTCAAAAGGGTACAATGGGAATCACCAACAAGGAAATGTCAGTAATTTCATTTTTGTTTGTGACTTGAAGCATTTAAAACTAACTTTTAGATCCAAATGTTACTGACCATTTTGTACTAGTTTTCTGTAGAAAGCCAAAGGCTTTGGAGTTGCTAATGTTATATTAGTGGGGAAAATCAAAATGTAAAATTGCAGCCGAATGAGGACTCCCACAGATTTTTAAAGTATGCCTTCCCTCATTAAATTAATTATAACATTTTTTACTATCTTCAGGCTTTTGTGGAAAAAAAAAACTTTCTCACTGTAGGGAATCAAGGGGTAAGAGCTGACTGAGAAAAGCTGTGGTTCTACTTTGTTGCATCTTTGTGTTGGACTTTATATTGGTGCTTTATAACAACATGTATTTAGGATAACAGACAAATTATCTTTTCTTTAAAGGAGGGTTTCTCTTTTTGTACTGAGTTGCAGCCAGAATAGAAGAACTGAGGGTCACATTTGAGGGCATGCAAAAAAAAATATTAGTCTTCTGCCAAGAGATTTGCAAAATTAGTTTGAGTTTTACTTAGAAATCAATCCAAAAGTTTGTCCTTGGGGAATGAATATCTGTTATTTAGGCTAGGCAATCAAACAGAAGTGCATGCCCAGTGTATTCTTCCTTGCGTGTTGCTTTTAACAGCAAGTTATTCCAAAGGGCTGGGTTTGGCCCAGGCAGGCACTGTTAGAGGGATATCACCGAGGTTTTCTAACACTTTTTCTATGTAATTTTAGCTGTTTAATCAGTTGTGTGTTCTCAGCCACCTCTCAACAATAAAATTATAAAGATACTAAAGACA
>VZRL01003709.1:204200-295181 GCA_013397895.1 Origma solitaria | reverse complement strand
CCCACCAACCTGTACAGTATTTTGGGGAATACAGAGAGGAAGCTGGGCTATGCCATGCTTGCTCTTGTGAAATGAGAGTAGTTGGGTACAATGGCAGCTCCACCTTGCAGAAAATGCAGGGACGGTTGAAGCTCCTGCGCTGGGGACAATACAGAGACTTTCCTTCTCTGAACGTCTACAAACACCCCTCACTTCAGAGATGCCCAGGAAGTGGTAGAAAGAGGCAGAGTCATACACTGAATGTGGCTGGGGGTCAGAATTTCTGCTGCAGATCAGCTGGCAAGGCAAGTGCTTATTTGGAGAAAATGCTTTTAAATGTACTATGCTATTTCACCTGAAGTTAGAAATTTTGTTTCCACATAATGCCTCTAGATGAAGAATTCTGTCACTCGAGTTGTAGCCATAAAGTCTCCCTTTAGTAAAGGAACAACTATACACAGCTTCTCTCCCTTGAGAGACTAAGGAAAGCTCAGAATGATAAATGGGTAGTGGTAAGAGACTTTTTCCACAGGAACCAGCAGATATTGTGCTTAAATTATGAGTTAATTGTTATAAATTATGTATACATATATAGCTCTATTTAAATCTATCTCCAAAACATCAAAACTATGAGGAAAGAAAGGCATGAGCGCTTCTTTCATTCTTATTGGAAAGCAACAGCAAAAAATACAATGATTTTTTGTTGTTTTTTCTCCCTTCTCTCAGGTCCGCACCAGTGTCCTACCTGATCACAAGGAACCAAGAGCAGATGTTGGGGTAAGCAACTATTTTCACTATTGGTTTTTTTTTTTGTTGTTCATGTCATCAGCAGGCACAGACACCCACTGCTCAACAGGAGGAGACAAGCTTTTTTAACAGCAAAAGTTGTGTTAAATGAATAAAATAATCGAGGCAGGCGTGAGAGTCTCATTGACTGATGTAATCCCATTCACATTTTTTTTTTAAATCTTTTTCAACTGAAGCAATCCCAAGATTAGCGTAACTGTGTAAACTCCCTGCTGTTGCCATACAAGCAATCTGGATGCGATTGAGAGTCTGGAATGGCATTGCCTCAATGACCCTGGCCTGTCACCTTCTTGTCTTTGTGTGCAGGGTATCAAATGTTCAGCAGCAGGAGCTGCTTTTGGTTTGTGTTTTAGGAAATTACCCTGGCAACATATAGAGGACTCATTTTCATGTGTAGATCTATAGAACTTTTGACAAAGGTATTGGGAATTAATTTCTGGGTGTGAGAAGGCTAAAACCTCCCCCATCTTGTGGGGTAGGAAATGTTGGTCCTGCTAGAGCTGAATAAAAGACAGAAGACCACATGGTACAGGTGTTCAGATCTGTCTGCAAACATGTAAAGTAACTAGGGTTTTAAATTTTAAGCCTAAGGTGTTGACTTTGCTGCCTTACCAGGGCTTCCTTGGCATAGTTTTCAGGACTTAAGCCAGCATTTGAAAAATCTGTAGCTTGGCAGCAAGTTCAGTCTTGGTGAAATAATCGATGTGTTTTAATTTTTCATATGGCTATTATAGAGACTTTTCTACTTGGCTAGCTGAGATTATTCATCAAACTACTCACAGCACCTACCTTAAGATTTATAATTGTGCCTACAACACTAGCAAAATTACAAGGGTTCATTACTCTGCTATTAGCATTACAGAAGCAATTCTGTTTAAAGCCCACTTTTCAAGCCTCTCCAAGTCACATGGGCAAAGTTAGATTGGTTTGTAGACTGCCAGTTCAGGTCCCAGGATGGATTATTGGTGTCTAAATCACTGTGGAAAAAGTATTCTCCGGTCTGATATTAGACCCCTTGAACATTGGCATAACTCTTCATTAGGGCCATGGGTTCATTAAAAATTTTATTTGATTTTGCAAATAGCTCTGAATTGTCAACCAAATAAGTGTTTTTTCTAAATAAGCATAAAAATATGAAACAGACAACTAAGTAGATTGTTCTAAGCTGATAAAGTCATTCACCTTTAATTTCATAACCCTGGAGAAGTGGATAGGACACTCAGAGATGGTGGGTACCGTGACCAAAGCTCTTTGACTGTATACAACAGCACTGTAATTTCTTCTTGGCCCTGGTCACGTGAGGACCCTGATTGAGAATTCTTAATTTGACTTACAGTTATTTTGTGCTGCAGAAAGAAGCCCCAAATGACCAAACTTTATATCGGTTTCACTCCAAATACCCGTCTCCCCCTTTCCAAATTGTCAAGTTTCAAATACAAGCGCTCAAATGTCATGAAATGTCAGGATGAAGGCTGCCATATAGACCCTGTGCCCTGGAATGTGTTCTTACAGTATGAAGAAGGATATGCTCTTGGTAGAAGATAAATAATCTGGGCTAGATGTGAGACCACAGCGTTTTAGCGCAGAAACACTGTCATGTTGACTGATCTAAAGGGAGACAGAACTGTCTGTGTGTTCACTCCAGCAGGGCTGTGCATCACTGTGTGTCACTCCTGGATGTCTTTCTTGCAGAAGTACATTTCACTTAGGCACTGAAAACTAGCCATGATCTTTGCTTGTACAGCTGTGTTATTATTCTTTTTATATATATCCTACAGACCTTTTATTTCCCTTCTTCCTGTTCATCCCTTCCCAGATCGCCTGTTTTCCCTGCCTTCCCCAGACTCTCAACTTGGGTCTTTTTTCCTCTGCTGCTTAAGTGTCAACAGAAGCACAGGAAATCTAAGTCTGTGCCATTGATAGGAACAAGCCATACCTCATGACTTAGTTTACCAAATTGGAGACCAGTGTTGGTGCTTACCTAATTTCAGAATTGTGATTTGAACTGTACATTTTGTATGGAAGAAAACTGATTTTAGTGCAGAGCTGTATTGTTTGCATTCAAGCACTCAATATCCTGCTGGCTTTCCTGAAAGAAAAGAGGCTGAAAGTGTTTTTTTTATTTTTTTGGGTTTTTTTGTTTTTTTTACCAGAGGAAGTTACTCTTTTAAGCAGCGACAAATTCTTTTCTCTTTTTTTCTGAAGGGAAAGTTGCTCTCTGCAGGCAGCCTCTGTTGACTCAGAATAACTTGATTCTTCTTTAATTTGTATCTCCAAGAATGTATATAATTTAGCCTGGAATTTTAATTCGCCATTCCAACAGTCAACTTTGTGTTATGTAGTAAAAAACCAACTTTATGTAATTCTTATTGTTTTATTGCAAAATTTAAACATAATGTCATGATCTCATTATATTTTATTTAGTGCAAGTGATCCTGTGCTATGTATTTGAAAGATAAATGGATAGAAGATGGCTGTAGGCTGCTACTTCCTTTCCCATTGTTCCCAAGGCAAGAACACAACTGCTGGGCCAGCTGACAAAATGGGATTTCAGCAATGTGCAGCAGGATATGAGCGGAGGTTAAAAAATAACCAAAGTGCAAAAGAAGATTTAATCTTTTTCCTCTTTGTACTTATTTTTTTAAAAAATGTGTGAAGGTGATTTTTATAGAAGAAAAAGATATAGTGGTGTAGTTAAATTAAACTTTAGGCATTCTAGTTGCATTAGCACATTTCTCTGCACTTGTAGTGCAGTGAATAGGTTCACCTTACAATGGAAATAGAGGAAACAAGCACTTAAAACATTGCCAAGAACTAGAGAAATATGATATTTCTATTAATAAACTTGTGCTGAACTCAATTTAAAAATACCTTCCTAGCAAATACGTTCATATTTGGAATACATGGATGGTAGTGCCGAAGGCTCGAGGAAAAATCATAGCAAAAACAAATTTCGTGAAACACTAAAAACTTGGCATTTCTTGTAATCCTGAAATTAGAAAAATAGAAAAAATGCAAAATGCAAATGCTTGGACTGAATGAAAATTTTCCTATGACTGTACACCTTACAACCTGTTATTTGTCAGGTTGTCAAAGTGTTCTTGATGGAAAAGAGAAAGGTTCCTGCCCATAAAGCCAGAGTTTTTAACAGTTTACTGATAATCATGCTATAGATGCAGAAAAGATTTCTACTGGATAGAGTGTCAAACTGTTATATAGAAATGCAACATTTTTCTAGGTACCAAAGAAAGATTTTCAAGTGTGAGACCAAAAAAAGTAAAAACTAAAAAATGGATGGATATATTATCTTATTTTTCTGCTTTGATTTGTAGCGAAGCTTCCTGGGCTGTGCAACTTTTAGAGTAGGAGATCTGGTAAAGTCAAAGGAGCAGCAGTTGACCCTTACCCTCAGGTAAGTGTTTCCCTCTGCTGTAAATCATGGTGAGTGAATAACCCTTGGCATTTCTCATCCAAAGAAAGGCAACAAAGGTGGGGAAGGGTCTGGAGCACAAGTCAGAGGAGGAAAGGCTGAGGGAGCTGGGAGTGTTTGTCCTGGAGAAAAGGAGGGCCAGTGGGGACCTTATCACTCTCAACTACCTGAAAGGAGGTTGTTGTGAGGGGTGGGTTGGTCTTCTCCTCCCGGGTAACAAGTAATGGGACAGGAGAAAATTACCTCAAGTTTCACCAGGGAGGTTTAGATTAGATATTGGGAAAAAATTCTTCACATGAAGGGTTATCAGGCACTGGAGCAGGGTGCCTGGGGAAGCAGGAGGGTCACCATCCCTGGAGGTATTTAAAAGAAGTGTAGATGTGGCCCTGAGGAACATGGTTTAGCAATGGATTTGGCAGTGCTGGATTAATGGTTGGATGCTCTTGAAGGTCTTTTCCAACCTAAGCAATTCTATGATTGCTTGCTGTTTTAAACTCCATATTACATCAGATATGTTAGATGTGAAGTTGAAGTGCTTCTAATTCTGCCATGCACAAATTCAAAATTAATTACCGAAATTAAATACCAACCCTATAACCTGGAGCTTCCCAGGTGCCAGATTAGAAAAGGTAATTTTACAGTACGATAACCTATGGAAGAATTGCAGGGAACTTGGCATAGGGAATGTTCTTTCAAAGTTTCATTTAGAAAGGAGCCAAGATTCTCAGTTTTGTTTGGTGTGTGTGGTTTAAAGAGTTGACAGTGTTTGGTTTGGTCACTGGGCATGTTTAAAGAAGGCAGGTCTAATTATTGAAGGTGTCTCCCCTGTGAAAATGATTGTGGTCTCCTAAACTCCCTGCTGTATGCAGCCACACTGAAGCTGTTGGGGCTGCAGGAGGCTCAGAGCCAGTGTTCAAAACCCAGGGCTGGGCTGAGCAGATACTTCTTAAAGCTGTGCCCTGAAGGAAGAAAAATTGGTTTTCACCCCTGATACTGTATTGCCTGGCACAAGATAAATCAAGATACAAATCAAAACCTTTTGAAGGTTTTAGGTGGTGATCTCCAGAATAAATTCGTTGGACTTTATATAGCGCAGGGATTTTGTTGAGCTGATTTCTGCAAGCATGTGGGAGGTTTATTTGGGATTATTGGGAAGGTAAAGGTAAGCTTCACAGACCAGCTGCTCAAACCTACCATGTGTCGACACAGGTAGCATTTTGGGAGGAAAGAAGCTGCAATTGAGGGAACTGAGACACTGGTGTATGTTGTGCCTGGGATATTGAACACAGATGCTGCAGGAAAGTTGTGTTGCATTTGTTATCCTGAGCACCAGAAGACAGCATTAATTTAGTTTAAGGAGCAAATTATGACCCATTCAGAGATGTTGTGGTACTGCCACTCTGTCAAGGACACTGAATTTTTTTGAAATGGAAATTTCTGGAAGTATTTTGGCACCTGCCTTCCTATTTCAACAAGAGTAGTTGCATATGAGTGTGGGGTTTACAGGGCAAAGTTAACAAAGTACTGTGATTTTAATTTCTCCCAAACACAGAAAATGCCACGCCTAACAAGCAGATAACTTTCTCTAACGAAAAAGCCAGATTAGATAAAATGTGAACTGACTGTTCCCTATGGGAATTGATTGCAGGATAAATGAATGCCAACTTAGTGATTGTGTGAGTCTATTCTTATAGGAATTCAAGTTGTCTCTAGCTCTGTGGGATAAACTTTGCTTCCCTGACTGACATATCAAGAATTTGATCTGAAAGATTGCCTCCAACAGGTGCCACAGTAATTGACAGAATGTAAAGCTTCAGGACAGTTTCAGAGTATTTTGTGTCTCACTCATCCAATTTGTAATAAAAAATTTAAGGTGTAAAACTCATAAGAAATAGATGAAAAATTTGCTTTTAATTAATATTTTTTGTCTTGGTTGTCCTCTTTGTTCAGCTAACGCTAGAAGACAAATACACCAATTCAAATTAATTTGCAGATACATTAAATGGTACGTTTTCGTTAGTTGGATTTTTTTTTTTTTAAATTAAAAAAATCTTAATCTTTCAAATGTGGGGTTGTTTTCTGATTATGATGATTCAGCAATAGAAAATCAGAAAAAATTATCCACATTTCTTCAACAGCAATTTAACCAGAGCAGTCTACTAATTTAAGCTTGTATTCCTCTAATCACTCTTTGAGGTATTAGTACCTCCCAGGAGGATAGAGGATGTATCAAGGGACTCGTCAGAGCATGCAATTCTATTTAATTCTTGTTGATATGCTCTGGATGGAGTTTATCAAGGAGTGCCTGCAACTGAGGTACTCCTTTGTTAGATTTGAAGTAGAGATTAAAGACCCAGAAATAGATCTGTGGTGTGCCCTGTAAATGTTGGTGTAATTTTAGGATCTGGTTAGTTTTTAACTGAGTTTTATTTTTGTTTTCCTTCATTTTTTTTTAGTTTTTATGTCTTGGCATTGTCATTCTGAAGTACAGTGTAACAATATAAAATTGTTTTTAAAGGAATATTCTTGTATTTTTCTGTTACTTTGTGGAGAGCTGGAATGTGTCTATAATTTCTTTACTGTTGACACACTGTGCTCTTCTATTCCCTTTTCCCACTATTGTACCCTAATATTGATTAGGGACACAAGTTACAAAAGCTCTGCAAAAGAAATTTTTATTTTGATTGTCCTTTCTCCTCCATAAATGTGCCCTAAGCTTGTGGCTGAATGTTTCTGGTAGATCTGTGCACCTATAGCTAATCATCAAAACACGAAAAGGTCAATTTGTAGAATTGCTTCAGTGTACACAACTGATGTTGGCAGAGGAATTTAGTTACTAGAGATTTGGGATTGCAGTTTCCAAGATGGAATTTATAAAAGCAGAGATGCTTTCTGTGGACGTGAATGTTTCATTCTGCACTGGTAATGCACTGGTCACTTGCTTCCAGCTTTCTCATAGGGTTGTGATGATGAAAGGGATAAAATGGGGTGCTAAATAAAACAAAAGCTTTTTTTCAATAGGAGAATATTTCTTTATATTGACTATATGATATAGTGTATCCAATATAACAAAAAGCATGCATACTTTATAAGTGAGAGCTAAGTACACTGACTGCTAGCCTAGTAATCAAATTGTTGGGGGTTTTTTTCAGTTGATTTCATTTTTAAGTTCAGTTTAGGGGATCTTTTTGCCATGCCTTTCTATGAAGAACAGCGTAATGTTTTGGGGTTTTTTGGGTTTTTTTTGCTTGGTTGAGGTCTATGGCTTTTTGTAAAGAGCTAGCAATTAGTACTTCCATTAGCCCCTTCCCCTGTGGTGGTAGCTTGCCTGTTTCCAGGAAGGCCATCTTTAGGGCAATTTTGCTAAGACTTTTGCTAGTTATATGTAAGAAGCAGCAAAGGAAAAAGATAATAGTGCTCTCTTGTGTTCTTTGCTAAAGTAAGGTACATCTGTCTGACATACTCCTCTTCAGAGACTGTACAAAAGTGCAGGTAGGGTAATTCAGAGTGAAACTGGGGTGGTGTCAATACCAGTCACATCCTCTGGCCCCTGTGAGCAGGGACTCTAGCAACGGAGAGGAACAAACAAGAGCTAGGATGGAGTGTATAAATTATACAGATTATCTGGGAGATTGTGCCTCTGCATGGCTGTCAATCGTGTACTTTACAGACTTTCTTTAAGCATGTGTCAGTGCTTGAGCTGTTGGATAACATCTGTTTGCCTTGCTATCTAATTTTAGTTGTCTTATTTTCATTAATCTTGGACAGCACTGAACTTACTTCCTTTAAATAAAGGAGAAAAACCTAGCTATTTTTGGAAAAAAGTCCTCTTGATTTCTCTCCCTTGTAACACTTTGTAGTTCAGTGGGCCAGAAAACATGTAACTGCACTTTGGTAGCAGTAATACTCACAAAGTTTAACTAACTAGAGGGAGAATTGGAAAGCAGCACAGTAATTTCTGCAGTCATTTATGTACTTAGCATAACTTCCTTAGCAAATGATGACTGTAAAATACTATATATTTAGCTGCTTTTCTCTATTAAAATTCAATAAAAGTCTGTCTACAACTAGTTCTACTTGGTCTCCATCCTGAAATTGTTTCTGGGCTGCTTCATGTCGTGTCATACACCCCAGGAAGCTGCTGAGCAGTTTGGCTTTATAAGACAGGTAAAATCTCCGATAGAGTTGAGGTCAAACTCGTTTTGACATGCAACTTAATCAACTGTACATTGAAATAATGAAAACAGAAGGCATTGAACATTGCAAAACTTTATTTACCTTAGAATGCAACAGAATGTTATTTACAGTGGAGTTGTTTAAAGCCTGTATAGATTGTAATAGGCTTTACTGTGAATTCAAAGAATAAACGTTTTTGTTGTTTTGTTTTATTTTGCAAGTACAGTACTTTTGTGCTTGGGTATTTCAAAATATATTACACCAGTGGATAAATAAATTTTATGACAATCTATAAGTCAGTCTGTGCTAATTGCATTTATTGTGTGTTATGCACTGGAGAAAGGGGCTGCCTGCTAAACTCAGTCATGCAGTTTGCTTTTCAGGTAGTCACTTTGTTTTTTATAATTAACAGAGCCATGCAAAGAGGCAGTCTGCTTCCTTATTTCGTTGTGGTTTTGAATATTTTTCTTTTTTTGTGGAAGAAAGGTGTATGGCCATGGGAACTAATTAACAGGCCTAAATTTGCATATTCAACCTGTAGTAATGAGACTTGATAGATCAGCATTGGAGGCAAATGACTGCTGTTCTCAGTCCATCCAGCTCACTTATTTTGCATCACTAGTTTGTTACCTTCTTCCTCTCTGGATGCCTCGGTCAACGTTTTCTGGCCAGAAATAATAAGGTGGGCACACATTTCTGCTGCTCGTGATGTTACTGGCTGTCTCCTTCCCTCACATTTGAGGGAACTAATACTGACCTGAGGATCCTTAAGGACTTGGGATAGCAGAGAAATCTATTTCAAATGCAGGTGCTCTGTTAGCAGGTATCAGACGATGGGTGCTCCTTGTCCCAGGCTGCTAAGAAAAGTATCAGCAACTTTCCAGCTCCACAAGCCTGCTGGATTTTGTGCCATATATGAGCTCCTTACGTTGACACTTTTATTTTTTTGCAGCATCCCCCATCCCAGCTCGCCCTATGCAGATTGGCAAGGTGCAGTCCTTTGTTCTGTCTCATGACTGGGAGCAATTTGATGCAGGGACCACTTTCACTGCACCATGTGGGTACAGAGTGCCCGTCTCAGCTTTATTAGACTGCAGCAAATAAGCTGATTTAATCCTAATGCATTATGAAGTATCCTAAAACCAAATTCTCCTGGTACTCTGTTGAGCACTGTGTATGTGCGAGATTCTCTTCACATCTGTGCAGGCAAATGACACAAAGTGCGTACATGTGTGGGACAGTGAAAAGTAAAATAATACAGGATTTTATCCTATTAAAGCATGTTCACTAGGCTATTAAAAAAAAAAAAATCCCACTGCATCTTTTCTGTTTCTCACTTTTAATTTCCTTTCAAGTGAAACGTTACTCTCATGGTATTGCTGGAAAGTTTGAAATGCATGACGTGTCTATTTGAAGACTGCCATGCACTGCTGGTGTTTTAAAATCACAGAGTCTGACACAGCTCACAGCCGTTTTGCCCTGGGCACTTACAGAGCACTTTGTTGATCTGTATACCTGTAGCATTCAAAAGAAACTTTGGTTTAGGGATTTGTTGGTTTTGCTGTTGTTGGCTTAGTTTTGGTTAAATTGTGTTTTCATATTTCTGTATGGGAAGACAAGAACTGGAGGAAGAAATACAACTGCACTGCAACAAGTCACACTGTTTAGTTTATTCTGTTGCATTACCTTCTCTTGCAGGTAATGCATGGTCCAGATTGTCATATTACATCTGTGTTAGACCAGAACAGGAGTGTACCTGAGAAGAAAATAATAGAAAAAAAAGATGTAAAAGTGGAATTAGATCAATCGTTCTCTTTAATCATGTACAAAATACATATTGCTCCTCACACAGGCAAGCAATGCAGTGCTTACTGCCATACTGAGGCCAAGCTTTTCAGAGCAGCAGCAAGGGGGAATATTTAGTGCTCTAAAGAACAAGAGACAAGGACTGAGAAAGTATAACTGGCATTTCAATTTCATTTTACTGGATCAACAGGCCTTGTTGGCTTGTATGAGTTCATTCATTTGATACTTTGATCAGAACACCTTAAGCTGTTAAAAATTTTTGGCCTTATAACCACACACTTACTCTGGTTTTTAAAGGTCTATGTGATTTGCTGACATCTGATGTATTCCCTTTCTCCTTGGGAATGCTGTAGTTCGTTTGTTGATGTAGCCTAATTTGGATGCTGGTTTGACACGAGGAGAAAAGAAGTGAATTCAAACCATGATGCTGTAGCAACTCAGGGAATGTTCATTCAGAAGACACTTAAGTTATTCTCATGCATTTCAAAATTATTATGTATTTCTGCTCATAAGCACCATTTGGACACTGAAAACTTTTTATTACTTTTCTTCTATGTACTTTATTAATTAATTTAGGCTTCTTCAATTGCAAAACTATCTGGAATGGGTTTGTTTTTAATTGTTCCTTTATTTTATTGTCAGTAATTAATTTGGCTTAGTGCAAATGAAGTTTTACAGATATAAATTATGGAGAATTTTGTTTATATTTCAAGGTTTTACAGAAGAATGTATTTTTATAGTGAGAAGATGAGTGTATTCTATTGAGTGCCTATTAAAGCCCAATGGTTTGCAACCAAAATCATAACTTAAATTCAAAGCTGGGGAGTCACCATTTTTTGAGATTTTACTGAATGTGTTGAACTTGATAGTTCTAATGGGTCCCTTCCAACTCAGCACATTCTATGATTCTGTGATTTTATGATTTTATGACATTGAACTTTTCTATGAATTCTTTTTTCTTGATCCAACACTTTTCACTTCTCAGATTATACATGGTATTGCCCCAAAAGCATTTGTTTTGATTTTCCTTCCCTGCTGGGTTTTTGCAGTTCTGCTGAACTCACTCTCATCATTTCCTTTTGCCTATATTTGCTTGGTGCCTGTTGTTGCTCTTTCCTCCTTATTATGAAATGGTCTGTTAGTCTTCTTTCCTTCCTTTCAAAAAATCCAGCTGTTCAGAATAAGCCAGGGGAGATAGACTGTGCCAGCAGCCTTGGTGCTTTCCATCAGGAAGAGCTGAGAAATCACTCAGATACTGAGTTTAAACCCTTGTCTCTTATAAAAGTCAGTTAATGAAACTCTTTTCTTGGTGCTGTAAATCTGAATTGCTCTTTGTTTTGATTAACTGGAGGTAAACAGTTTGCGGAGAAGGTAATAAAGGAATTCACCTGGAACTGTACTATCATTCCCACAAAGTTCAAGAAATGGGATGAATTTTGAATAATTACACCGTGCAGAGATTACAAAAGGAACACTGATATTCGGATTAGTTTTGTTGCATTGGTTTGCAGGAGTTTTATTATTATACTGAGTATGTCTTTTCTTTGCAGTCTGCAGTGGGATTGCAGGTCCTAAGTGGAATATTGGTGCAATGTTACAGCCCTTTATCCGATGGTCCAGAGACAGGATAAGGTCTAGAAGGAAAACTTGGTGGTGTTCATGGATTCATCCATCATTTATAGCACTTACCCATCCTCAGTTTTGTGATGAAAACTTTCATTGCCCTAAGGAAGTTGCCTCCTTGTTAATGTTTGGTTTGTGATTGTCAAAAACCAATTCAATACAGATGACTGCAGTTGTACAGAATGGAGAGGGGACTAAATATTTACTGACAATATTTTACTTGAAAGAATTTGATGCTGCAAATGACTCAGTGTCATGGGTTGTTGTTTTTTTTCCAGAACTTCTGATGGTGGAAAGACAGTTGGTACCATTGAAGTCAATCTTGTGAAGATGGGAGAGCTAGAGGAGGGGGAAACAGACCACATCACAGCAGATACCCAGGATCAAAAGGTAGAAACTCAGTTTATTGCACAGTTAATTAGAATGATCAATTGTACCAGATGTCTAAAATACCAATTTCAATTTGGGTTAAGGACTTAAAACAAAATTTTTATACTATGTACACTTATCCCTCTAGACTAAAAAAAAACTTCATGAAAATGTACAGACTAATGTTCTAACCTGTGTTTCCTTGTCTCTTTCCTTCTTTAAGAAAAAAAGGTTATTTTAATCTCAACTGAATGTATTTGATCACTCCTGATCAAAAAACCCATCCAGAGAGACACCATAGATATGACTTCTTTTTTCCTTGCATAGCTGCTCTGCTTTCTGCCCTTGAAGCCCTGTTCATGTTGATTTTTATGTGCAATCTGTGCCCACAATACTGAAAAGCTGAGAAGAATGGCAGACTGGCAAGCCAAAGAAGAGGTGAATTCCCTTGCAGAGAGGCAGGTTCTGCTGCATTTCATGGGAGCACACAGATTTTGCAGCCCCAACACAATCGTTTACTGCTTAACACTCTGGTGTATTCTGTTCGTGGGGGAAAAAAAAATAGTAGATATTGCTACAGGGAATGCAGCCTTTTTTGTTTGGAAGTAACTGCATTTTTTGGGAAAAGCCCATTGTTTTCAATATCTTTTCTGCTCAGCCAAACCGATCTGCTTTTGGGTCAAATTCTGATGGTAGATTTTACATTTTTTTTCCACCACTTATCTCAAAGGACTTCAATGCCCTTTTAAAACAGTAGATGAGTGGGACCAGTTCCAAAAAGCCAGAAAACGCTGTGAAATCTTTCTGATTTTGAACTGTAAAACTTGAAGTTTTATACAACATGAGCTGTTTTTTCAGCCTTCCCTTTCATTTAGCTTTTCTTCCATTTCAAAATGTGGACTGAGAATCCTCACAATTATTTGAGATGTAATTAATGAACTGTGTGTGGCCTGGGGGAGACAGAAGTCTTTAATAGCCTCTTTCTAGGGGTTCTAATACTTGTAATGAAAGACCAGCCTTGTGACAAATGTATTTTCTGTGGTCTTTAAAGGAGTCCTTAGTTTGTACCAATTAGTTGCAGCACAGTCTTGGTTTATATGGCGAAGGTGAGGATGCAATTGTGAGAATGTAGAGTTATTGAATTACTTCAAATAAAGAAGTTTTGAATTGGGTTTGCTCACTTTTGGATAAACTATGTGCAGGGAATTTCTCATGGAAGAGGAAGGTGATGGTTAACTTCATTTTCAGATACCAATGGGTGGAGAGGACAACATGTCTTTCTCTCTGCCTCAGTCTCTCCAATTGAACTTCTAGAAATTGGGGTAGCCCTGGGAACAGAGTTCCTTATCACCTTTAGAAACTCTCTCAATTTTTTTCTGGCTGGGGGTAGGAGGAGCATTAAAAATATACTTCATACTACATTTAACATAGGTGTACATGGATTGATTTTTCCATAAGCTTTTTATACTTTCATGCACTAATCTTATCAAAGAAATATTTCAGTTCACTTGCATAAAAAATTACTTCAATGACAAACTGTGAGCACATTTTAAAGATTTTTTTGGTGCTTCCTACTTTTCCCTTGTTTAAAAATTAATGAAGTGTTTTTTCACACTGTGCATATGAAAACTGCTTTGCCTAAAGAGACCTCTTTTAAAGCACAGAACTTGTCAAAAATAGTTTTAAACTAAAATGCCTTCTTCTTATAAATATAATAGAACTTACTTATGAAGTTAAACTATTAATATCTCTCAACACTCCTGCCACTGTATTGGTAGGAAATATTTCTGTTTTATTGTGAAATAGCTGATCATATTTTGTCATTTTCTTGGCTATAATTCTGATTGTGTTACAGTACCTTTGAACAGAAATATAAAGACAAAAATACAAATTATAATTAAGGCTTGGAAAGTTTATATTATTATCAGTGATGGTTTTCAGCTTGCCTTTTATAAACTGCCATGGATTTCTGACCCCTGAATGTGTCACATTTGTGGTTGCATTTCTTTTGCAGTGTGCATTGGTCCGTGAGTGCACAGCCACTGAAGGCATAAGTGGGAAAGACAACCTGCCTTCCTTAAATGCAGGTAAGAATTCCTGCGTCTCTAAGAGAAGGCTCTTGCAATGCTGTGTCAGGTCCCGAAGAAATCACACAGATTTGTGGGAGAGATCATAAAAGTCTCTTCAAATGCTGCCCAGATGTTTAACTTCAATATTTTAGTGTTTCATACATATTTGTCAGTGTCATTTCACTGAGAAATGTGAGGAAATGTGTGTCAATGACGCTTTCCGAAGTGGTGCTGGAATCTCCATCTCCTACATCTTTACCGTTCAATGATTTTCAAGACTGTCAGTGACTTCTGTGGGCATGGAATTAACTTCATAAGTTTGTCATGTCATTGCATGGCATTCTGTTAAATAATTGTGCATTATTGGTAAGTGAATACCGTGGAAAATCAATCTCTCTCCTAGCTGATGAAGTGGCAGTTTCAGTTTGATCTGCAAGCTATCTGTCCTAGAGCGAAGGGAGATGTTGGCAAGGCGTTCTCGTTCCTAGGTCAACTCTGGGCTTGAGTGCATGGTGTTAAACTAGATCTATTTCTCTTTCATTATACTGAGAAATATTACATGCTGATATGCTGCACCATAAAACTTTTATTAGCCCAAGTTTATGAATCTCCATTACTCCGCAGTAACAGTGTCACAAATAAGTTATATGGGTCATCTGAAACCACAGTGCTGTCAAGAGTTCTGTGATTGCTGAACACAGTTGAGGAGAAATGTTACTGAAGTTTTACAGCCTTTTAAAACCTTTACTGAAACTTTTTCAGCTTACTTATCTGATAGGACAGGCTTATTAGGCCAGCTTTGCAGTCTGAAGGAAGCACTAAAAACCTCCAAAAATTAAGTTCTTCCATGTATGCATGAATGCTGTAATTTTTTTTTCCTGTGAGCTGTCGAGACCAGATCAAAAACAGAGAAAAATTTCTTCTACAGAACTACCATTTCTTTTCATCAGTTCAAAGTGAGAAAGATGTTGAGAACTACTGAATGTACAGAACTACATCTGGCTCCAGAAATTCCTGAACTGAAAATAGCTGGAGGCAGCGAGGGTATCTTGCATCTCTGGGTATCTATTTGTGGCTTTTCTTGGAGACAAGATGCAGAGCCAGGCAAAGGATTGGGTATAACACAGTGCAGTTGTTTTTGATTGTGATTTTTTTATGTCATCCACATTAATGGGTCTTAAAGAAATGACATTTCTGTGCAGAGAATATTACTGATTCACAATGGTTTTCTTTTCGATTTGCTACATCCGTTGTGTGGGTTTGATTGGGGGTTTCTTTGACTTCTTTTGTATGGGGAAATGCAGTAGATTCTGGAATGTATTTTGTTGGAATGTCCAAGGTAGATGTTGGTTTTATGAATATTGAAGTTTAGATCACTTTGTCAAGAATATTTGCACGTAATTCTATTGTGTATCTAGACAGTGTTTTTATTTTCTTTTATTTATTTTTCTCATATATGAACACAATATAAAACCAAACCAGACCCAACATTACTAGATTTTATAAAGCCAAACATACTGTGGAGGACTTTTTTTGGTAATTTTTTGGATTCTTGGGGGGTTTTTCTAAAGAACTGAGGGGAAAGAGCAGAACTGCAGGTGCATATGCAAGAAATGACAGCATGCAGGATGTTGGAAAGAGTTTGCAGTCACAGGAAGTTTGTTCTGATAAACAATTACTCTCAGCCTGTTTCCTGTGCTTGCGACTTTCTCTTCTCCCCCAGCACTGCCTCCACTTTCCTGCTGACACCAGGCACTGGTTCCAGGTTTTGTCAGTCCCACCCTCTTTATTGAATTCCTAATTTCTTTCCTTAGAAAACTTTAGCTCTCCTTTCATACTGTCAGCCTCTTTCCCCAGCCCATCAGGCTTTGTCCCCAGCATGCCTCCGTGGCTGGGTCTCCTGTGGCTTAGGGCTCTCTGAGCTCCTGGAGACACTCTGGATTTCTCCTCTGCAGAAGTGTTGGGCAGCTGATAACATCAGCATTGCCTGAATTGCCTTCCCTGCTGTATCCATTCAGAACAGTGTGTATTCCATATATATACATGTTTAGTACATGTGTATTCCGTTTTAAAGCTTTCTGGTACTTTCTGGTTCTTGTTGTTTATCAGGCCTTCAAAATGATGAAACTGGAAAAAAATACCCCTCTGTGAATCCTTAAGCCAGTAGGAATAGAAGCACACTGGCATTCTTCTGAAATTTAAATCTTAGGATGGGGAACTTGCAGCCCTCCAGTGAGTTATGAGATGCTTATTGAGTGAGTGGGAATGAGTAGTGTATTTCAGAGCCTTATCACTATTCCATTTATGCCCCAAGAGATTGGATTTACGTCTCGAAATTCAGTTATTTATTTATAAAGCTGGAAAGTTTGCCAGTTGTTTGCATGTAAACAAATTGCACTCTGCAATAAAAAAGAGAATAAAAGTAATTGAAATTAAGCAGAAATTAAGAAAGTTATAATTATTATTCCTGAGGTAATACGCATCATATACCTATGGTACAAAGAAAGATATAAATAGAAACACTGTTAGTAAATTAGTATATGGCAGAGATATGCTTTGATCTATGTTCAATAGGGAATGAAAATAAAACCAGAGTATTCAATCTTTTATTACTTCTTTTATTCTACTTACAGGGGAAGCAATGGGAAGGATATTGCATGGAATAAAAAGCACAGAGGTCTTCAAATTTAAAAATGAGAATGTCCAAAAATATGGATGGGTAAATATATGGCATTGGCTTTTAGGCTTGGTGCTATAGAGAAAAGCTTTTAAAATAGATTTTTCTCTTTTTTAACCGCTGTAGTTCATGTGGATCTTATTTTTTTTCAGTGCCACTTATGATCACAGTCTGAATACAGCAAGGATTATGTCTGTGAAACTTCCACTCATTTTAGTAACTATTTTTTATTGAAGCCAAACCTCGTCTTGCCATTCTTACTGTTTTGGGTGATTTTACATGCCTTCTAGAATTCTGTTCCAGACAACTTGTTGCAGTTAGAAAGCAATTATTGTAATTGTAAAGGAAGATGCTTCTGACATTTTTATGGAATCACATGACTTCAGTAGTTCTGTTTATAAGAAAAATATCGAGTACTGTGCAGCTTTTGTTGACAATCTTAAGCTTTAGCAGCATTGCATATTGGAATTATTTAGATTACTTGTGAAAAATTCCCAGGCTTTTTTTCTGAGTTTGTAAAGGAAATTTTCTTCTTAAACTTTTGGAGAGATGATTTGACCATTTTTAAAAACTTACTGCACACTTGAGATTATCCCCATCTGAATATCCAAACCTGAATCAAAGACCTGAAAATTCAGCTAGTGCCTGGAGAGGAGTTTAATAATTCTAGCGATGAGAGAAGTCACAACTTTGGATCCCTGTTTTCAGGATGTTTCTTAGTCTCCCTTGCTGTCTTGCTGCAGTCCTGATGGGTTTTCTATTTTATTTTGGTTTTTCCCTCTGATGATGGTGATTCAAGTGGGAAGATGGGAGGAAAGAGATTGTGCAGCTACATATGGGCATTAGGTTCTCACCGATTAATGCAAATTTTTCAGTGTAACAGATATGAGTGCAAATTTAAGGGCTTTTCTTGGAAAAACATCATTTGATAAACTTCTTAGGAAGTAGATATAAAAAGGTAAAATAAAGAAGAGAATCTTTTGTGTCTGGGGCATTGTCATGTGAAATAACCTGGTAATATGTCCCAGTCTGCTTGCTGCTAAGCAGGTGGCACAACAGGAAAAAACAAACCCACTCCAGAATTATGACCTGGTTTGGCAGTTTTCTGTTTAAGGCCAGACCTGAAGCAGGCCTTTGTTTCTTGAGCTCTCCCTGAAATTTACATCCCTTGTCTTGTTAATGGGAGGTGATATTAATGTTAATGGGAGTGCCATATATCAGCTTTGTGAATTGACACAGACTATTAATATTACTGACAAGACTGATTTCATTGATTAAAAGAATCTCAGCAAAAGAGAAGGAAAACAGGAAATATGCACTGCAGCATATTTTAATCAGGTGATATAATAAAGCCTGGACACTGAGTGAAAGTTGATCATAGGCACAAGACCTGGAGATGCATTTTCTGTAGTTAAATCTGTGTGGTGAGGATCCTCAGACTCTATAAAATGCTTGAACATTAAGATATTTCGGGTGTTAGTAGTAAAGAAAAATTGCTACTCATATGTCAGAGCTATCAAGCATCTCATTTCATAACACAAAGTCAGAATTTAGTTGTTGAAAGTAAAATCACTAATAACTAAAGGCAAAATGACTCTAAAAAGGCTTCCAGTTTTTCATTGAAGACTAATGATGAAAGACATCTCAGCAGAGTGATGGGAATACAGAGCAGTACAACTGCTTAAACATTGCTGTTTACAGCACTCTCTTCTTTGAGTTGCCAGCTCAAATTATTATTGGGTTTATTATTGGTATCTTTGAATCTCTGGTCTTGTTTTAGGCTTTTCCTAAAGGATTTCTGCTAAAAAACCTGATTGCTTGGATAGACAAGACAGTTTGTGTATCTTTCCTGTTCTCTATAAATCAGCCTACATGAGCATTAATGGTGTCAGGGAGCTGTGAATTGAAATGTCTATCAGTAGGTGTCATTCTGGCAGCAGCAGTTTCCCCACAGCACACATGGGGAATGTGTTCCTTTTAGTTATAGACCACTCGGTGGCAGATCAATGGGAGCCTGCTGGAAGGCTGCTTTTTCCAGAAGGCTGACAGAAAGGCACCAGTGGAGGATTTGGATGTCTGTCCAAAGTCATTCTGAGTTAGGAAGTGGTGCACGTGTGTGTTAAATGACAATCATCTGTCTCCCAGTAAGTTTATCAAAGTAGTCAAACAGAACTTTTTCTTCCTCAGCTCATTCCCTATTTGTTCTTTCTGGAAAATAAGAGCAGGGTAAAAAAATGACGGAAAGGAGAGAGTAGAAATTTCCCTCCTTTACTATAGAGCATTGTTGCAAGATCTGAACTGAAATGTAGCCAACATCTGAGAACTGTAAAATAAAAAACATGATGGGTTTTAAGCATAACCTTCCAAAACACCGAGAAATGTGATTGTCTTCTGTCATGTTGCAATAGTGATCTGAAAACTGTGTGTAGCATGTTGGCAGGGCTGTTATATTTATTTCTGTGTAGTGGCAATGTCTTGACCACATCAATGATCAAGGTAACTCTAAAATGGTCAGTGATTGAGTTTCCTTTAATGTGGGTGCACACCTTCTATTTTTGTTAATGCCTTCTGTGCGTGCATATCCAGGGGAAAATGGAGCTGAACTCTGAGTTCTGTGCAATTTATTGGAATTGTGAGTGGTTCTAGTACGTGGTAAGCAATGGTGGGGACTGTACTGAGTTCATTGCTCATTTTTGCATTCTGTTTTTCCTAACTTCAGCTTAAATGTAAGAAAAGAGAGTCTAATTTACATTTTCACTACTTTGAAATCCTGAATTCACAGGTTACCTGCTACGCTGATAAAAAGTGATTTAATGACTGGACTAGTAATACTTCATCCTCCACATGCTGGTAGAAAAAAATGGAAAAAAAGAAACCCAAAATGTTTTTAATAGAACTTTAATGGTTTTTAAATTAATTTTGTAAGCATGGTGGGAAATAATGTTATATTTTTTACATGAAATCATTGTCATGAATTTTTTGGAGTTGCATAACCAGAGTAAAGCTATTATATAATTTTTCTTCTTTGCAGTGTTAAGAAATCCAGTCTGTAAGTTATATAGATTCCCTACTTCTGACAACAAGTGGATGCGGATCCGGGAGCAGATGGCTGAGACCACCCTCTCTTTCCATGTTCCTAAAGAACTAATCAATTTGCACATAAAGGAGGATATGAGAAGGTAAGGAAGAATCAGCGGCAATAATAAGTACTAAATTTTGGTTTTCTGACTTGGAATCATGCAACTGATGAGCTAAAAAGCTTTATGAAGTGGGTGCTTTCTGGCTGCTAAGAATTTACAGCTGTAACTGGACAACAGAATCAATTGCTCAGAATTTTTAGGGCTCCAGTGACCTCATAAGTTCTGAGCAATGTACTGTGCTAAAGTGTAGTCATGACTTTAAATCTGTGAGTGTCACCATTTGGTTAAAAATACAAATATTCTGGAAAGTTACCACTTTATAAAGAATCAGTAAATGACAAGGCTGTGACCAACATTGTGGTGTGTTTGGCTATGTGTCTGGGTAGTGCTAATGACAGAGAAACATTGTGCAAGCCATGGAAAATTATGAGTGTGTAGGAGCAATGAGAATTAAAATGACATTCCTCTAGCTAATCTAAATTAGTTGGCATAAGAAGAGGATACCAAAGTAATGTTTGTTTGAAACCTTTGTTCGTGTTTGGCCTTGTAACCAGGAGGGATGTCTGAGAATCATTACAACATGTATGGCCTTGGGAAAGAGGAGGATAGGGAAAACAGGTGTCCCAAAATCCTTTGTATGTCTAATTTCCCATTGCAGTGATTAAAATGGCAGCCTGTCCTTGGATCCTTGTAAGCTGTGCTGATAAATTTCTGGGGAAACTCCATTATTTTTAGTCCAGGGCTGCCCTGAAGACAGTATCTTCTTTTTCCAGTTATAATGGATGATGTAGATGATAGTGCCTCTTTCCTCATGGAAGTTGCTTCACACACAGATGGGCATCTGATGTCAGGTGTAAGAGTAGCACTGTGCCCTAGTGCTGCATCCCAAAGCCCTCACAGGCAGCTCCTTCCTGCTGTGGTTTACAGAGGTTGTTTGTCCTGCAGGATGGAGCTTCTTTTCTTTTTTATGCACCCCATCTGTTGCTTCTGTGTGATCTTTTTATGCCAATATAACAGCATGTGGGAGACTGGAATCTTGATTTTAATAAAGTCATTGGACTGATACATACTTATGCATGGTGATGATGGGTTATAAAAATCCTATGAATTGTTATAATACTTTATTTTATTCATTTAGTACTGTGTTTAGGCATTTATGGCCTCATCTTGTTTGAGAATACTTATGTGCAAGGTTTTTTTTAGTAAGCAATAAAAATAGATTATGCTGACTTGCACAGTTCATGCACTTCCCATATTTTCATTTGCCCCACGGGTAAATGCCTTTTAAATGTTAGAGGATTACTTTAACCACTTTTACTACTACTGCATTATTCTCTCCAAAGGCATAATGCAAGTAATAGCCCTTGTTGTCATTTCATATTATAGAACTCACCTCCCTGGATAAACTCATAGTAAAAATCACACGGTGGGCTTTCCTCCTTACCAAAATAAAGAAAAGCTTTGAGAAAGAAGTAAAAGTTGCTCAAAGATTGAGGCGAGTGCTTCTGATTTTCCTGACTGCCAATGTGGTTAAACTCTTCAAGCCTAGTTGAAAGTGTGGGTGTGTGAAAAAAGAGAGACAAAGTGATTGATAGAGTCTGAGGGAGGAGGTAAGACTAACCAAAAGGAGCAACAACATGTGGTAGAATACTAGCAGATGGTGGGGACTGGGGCATCTGTGTCATCTATCATCACATAAGAGTGTGGGTTGGAGCTTCAGCTTTGTCTGGGCTTTGCTTTTTGAAATAATTGCAAAGATGTGTGTTCTGGCGGAATCCTTACACTTGTAATCTAGTAAAACATGTGAGGAGGATGTTACTACAAGTTTGTTTGAGCTCTCACAAAACATACACTGCACCATCTTCAGGCTATTCTCTTCTGAAGTGTTCTCCTCCTCTTTTCCCCCCTGTTAATATACAAGGATAAATGTTTTTGTCTCAGAGGCCACATCTTATCATACTCAGCCGGTTTCATTTTATTCCTATGGTGGCTTCAATATAGTCAGGTCTGAAGCAATTACCTATAAAAATATGCAAGTAAGTGTTAATCCTATTTAGTATTCATTATAAATTGTAGTTTAAATTCCCTTTTCTCACAGCTCTTAAGATTGTTTATCTCTTGATAAAACGCCAGTGTTCATTGTTAACCAAACTCTTTCATTTACCGACGTGATGCTCTGAAATACGTAACCTCTAAGGGTATTTAACTTTGGGTTTCAGCGTGAAATAATGTTTTTAAAGAAATGCATGCATTAGAGATTTTATCCTTCAAACCTCCCTGGAAGAAATTTTAATAGGAGCTATATGGTAATTTTTATTGTTCTAGTAAGGGTCATACAGTCTGCTTTGCTGGTTTTTATTGTGAAATTATTTCTGTTTCCTCTTCGAGGCATTCCAATGAGCCCTTTCTCCTGTTTTTCATATTTCTTGAGACAAATCTGTCCCAGATATTTTACACGTGTCATGCAAGATTAGCCAAGTAGTTCTTTGAACCTAATGATTATTAAAAAGACTTAGCTTATAGTAACTGTTCAGAAAATTGATTGACCTGTATAACTGAGGCTTGCAGATGTAGACGCAACTGATGTAACTGGAAGAGCAGCACAGCACAAAATTTGCCTGAGAGTCCACCTCTACTTGAATTGGGCCCATGGCATTTGTTATCCCAACTCATAAACATATTTCAAGGATAAATTACTGAACTTAAATCCTCTCTCCAGAGTACAAAGCACACACTCAAGCTTTCTCCTGTGTCAGAAACGATTGTCCTGTCCCATCATCACAAGGCTTTTTTTTTTTTTTTTTTTTTTTTTGGTCAATTTTAAACGTGTGGGTTTTTTTTTTTTTGGTGCAAATCTAAGCAGTGTGGTTTTTCATTTCTTTCATGTAACATTATGGAATGATGACAAAGTTCACACTCTGAAAAATACATGTTTTCCTACTTCCTCTTATTATGCAACTTCTATAGAGAAATGGAGCCCCAAGTGGCAATGCCACGTATTGAGAACAGGCTTTGATTTTTCTGGGCCTTTGGATGTCAATTTTTACTCGACTTGGTTTTGAGCAGTTGCATTGCGAAACATTTGTCTTGATAAGAGATGATAGCATTAAATAAAAGTGATTTAGGATAAACTCACCACGATTTTTGAAGCTGTTTAAACCAACCACATTCAAGAGAGACACTGTTATCATGTCTGTCCATTTAAGGACTTTCACAACATTGCTCCCCGTAAGTACCTTGTTTTCAACACTTAAAAAGTTCCCAAACCTTTCAGTAAAATGTAGCTCAAGCACAAACAAATGCAGCATTTACCCCATTGTACATCAAAAGGATGTGATATCCTTTCCCTTCTTATTCTCCATCAGTTACTGTATAGAGGAATGTAAGTCTATGAACTTAAGTGTAGCTTGAATTTTGTAAATAATGTTCAGACAATTGCCCTCCTCAGGCAAGATCAGTTTTAAAACCCATTAATTTACAAACTAAAGGATAAAATATTGTAATGAATGAACACTACATGATTCTCTGTCCTCTTGATTTCACTGTTCACAACTAATTTTGGGTAAGATGGCTGCTGTGAAAGCCTAAGAGGAGATTTCACAGGTGAAATAACTAAAATTTGCTGGATTTTACTTTGATTTTGGGTGTTTAAAATTGTACGGCATTGGACTGGAGTGACATCACCTGATTTTTTGGTGATAGTTTCCTCCATGTAACATTACCTAGAATTCAGCTGTGCTAAAATCTATAAAATGCTAACTTACATTCTCCAATGAGACTGTCCTCTCAGAGAAGGTTTTTTTGCGAGATCCACAGAGGTTTTAAGACTCCAGAGAAATCATTCAGCACCAGCTATCAAAGGCTGCTAAGATTTCCAGACATTTGTGCACAGCATGCCCTATAGAAGAAGTTCATACTGAGCAAAGTAGAGCCTCCCACAATATAGTGGAAAAAAATGCAAAATTGAAGTGAAAAATAGTCCTATTCTCAAGATTATAGTTATTTTAACACACTCAAACTCTGTCATCACAAAAATCATTTGAATTTTTACATTGTTAGCTAAAGGTTTTGAACTTAGCAGCACTTACCTTTGGCTCTAATAGCACTGACTTGGGTGTAATTTTGTCACTTCCTGTCATTTAAGGCATCAGGGTGACTAAAAAAGCTTTGTACAGTTTTAGGATGTTGCTTGTGTCATAGAGATCCTTCCTCTGTATTTTGAATGATGCACTCTGATTAATAAATTGAGGGGGAAAAGAAAACAGGAGCGCACAAGATGTTTGAATGGTTGAGTAACACTTCAGCTAATTATGTGATTAATCTTGTCACACATAGGATTCCAACCTGAAAGAAATAAAGTTTGAAATGTAAATTGTGGAAGGAAAATGCTTTTGCTCATACCATGGAATTGAAGCAATATTGTCTTAAGCTGATTCCACTGTTTTCCGGTGAAACAATAAAAATTGAAAAACAACCAAACAAAAAAAACCCTAAACCAATTCTAGACACTGCTGCTAGTTACTAAAATATAATTTAGGATAGAAGTATAAATTCCACAGATGCCATTTCTGAGAATTACTGAATTCAAGACTCTGCAATTGTCTGATGTAGGAGAATTATCCTCTGCTATTAAATGCAAATCATGGAATTAACCTTAAATGATCATGCTGTTTGAAGATGTTGAGTCTTTGAAAGATAAATCCAGGTAATAAAATACCCAAGGAAGGGAGAGAGTTTAGGAGGGAAACAATTTAAGGCAGGAATGGAAGGGAAAGGATTTTAAGGCAGGAAGGGAGAAATGAGTTTAATTTAGCTTATATATTGTCTATGCTTCTGTATAATAAAAAGGGGATGGCGGTGGATAGAAATTAAAAAGTAACTTAATCATTTCAGCTCTTAGAAACAGTATAAAGTATTATCAAGGCTTTGCAAACCCCAGTCTATTCTCCTCATATGTATAGGAAAACAGACTTTAAAATATTTTTAAAGTGTTTGTTGGCTTGGCTTTTTTGGGGTGGGTAGTTTGCTCATGTGGTTCCGGTGGGATGTTTTTGTCTGTTTCGTTTGCTTTGTTTTTTCTTTTTTCCTGTTTGTTTGTTTGTTTCTAAACTGCTGTTCAGGGCATGCAAAAGGCAGGCATACCCTACACTATAGCCTTTAGTTGCCTGTCAGGTCAGGCTCACCAAAACCTGGAATATTTTGGGAAATTCTGTAAGACAAAAATGGCAACTGTTTTCAAGAGATTCTAAATGAAAATTATTGGTAAAGAAAAAAAAAATGCTTTTATTCTTTTCTTTTTTGCTTCCCCAGAAAGGATTAACTCCTCCTTAATAATTATTTGTCTGCTTTGGAAACAATATAGTAAAAAGACTATGATTCTTTTATTTCTTGAGGGAATGTTATATTGTTTGTCTGGGTTTATTGCCTATATATCACAGGAGCATAACTTGTAGCAGAGAAGAATGAGAGTCATTTTCTCTGCTTCTGTTCTTAAAAAAAAAAAAATAATAGATGAAATAGTTATCCATAAATGTGTACAGTTTAAAGTGAACTTTGTTAGGAAAAATAATTCCTGTGCTCCTTTCCTTAGAAAGAAGCTTCTAAGCTTCCTTTACGTATGAGTGATTGAGTCATATCCCGAAGCTTTTGGTGTATATTTACTCCAAAGCTCCTGTTTGATAAATATTCAGAATTTTGATGCTGTTAAAATATTATGGAAGTTTTGCAAATATAATCTGCAGGAATGTCTCATCTTGTTTTGATTCCTGCTAAGCTCTTTGCGTCTGATGTTTTGCAAAAGTAGATTTCAGAAGCTAATTTTGCTTGGTGGAGGCCAAAATCTCTTCATTTTTTAGGTTTTGAATTTGTCATGTTTGCTTCACTGGGAATTGCATCACTGGATTTTTGAAGCTGTATGTATAAAAATTGCTACCTCATCTTCATACAGCATTTTTGGTTTATGTGCTTTTATCATATATTCTCTTAATAATCTCCTTTTAATGACACTGATCTTTTAAACTTCATCTTTCACTTTGTCAAGATTTATGCTGTGTCCTTAATGATGCAAATGGCTGTTTCTGAGATAGAGTAATCAGATCCAAGAAAATTCTTTGAGGGATTGCCACCTTCTCACTCCTCTTGCTCATCTTAACGTCTTGCTGATGTTCTGCTTAATTTTGATTTATTGTCACTGACCACAGGTTTTCACTGTGAATTCCTCAATGGTGTCTGAACTGTTGATGACAGTTTTAAAAAACCAAATTTTTCGGAAACGTGATTTCAGTATTGGGACTTTCTTCAAATAATTTTGCAGCATGATGCATACTACTCATTCAAAGTGCTCCTTAAAGAAATCAGGGCTTGTATTTTAGCACTGAATATGTTTCCTTCAGGCGTCTGAGCTGTTGTATCTAAAGTGATGAGCAAGTCTTTTTCAGTTCCTGTTGTTATTAGAGCGCATGGCACAAAGCAGGAGCTGTTTAAGGAGAAATTACCAACGTGAATCATACAGGGAATTCATTGTGCCTTTTTCAGGTATTTTTAGTGGTTTACTGTAATCATACACCTGAAGTGTTCTTAAAAACAAACAATGAAAAAAGCATGAGCTGGTAAATCAAAAGCAGAATATTCATCTGAGTCTTGGATTCTCAGCCATTCCTCGATAACTTCTTGGAGCAATATTAGTCTACCAAAGGAAAGAATGCATGTGATAACCAGAATGTACCTAAAGCAGACTTAAAAATTAGCTAATTAGCTAATATTTAAGGTGGAGAATGCAGAAAGGGACAGACTGCTTGCATCCACATTCTGGTTAGATACAAATGGAGCAAGATTATGCCGAGGCTACCAAGGAACGTAGCTGATTAATCAGGGCAGGAGGCAGTGGAAGGCAAGGCACGCTCCTGGGTGGAGTTTCCATTGGGCAGTGACAGAAAAGACTAACCAGGAGGCAGTCTGAGGAGCTGAACAGAAAGACAAAGACAAATTGCTGTAGACAAAGCTTGGGTTTCATTCTGTAAGATGAGCTTAAGTTGAAACCAGAGCACAAGCTCTGTCATGGTGATGAGAGCAATTATCTGGAAAAGACTGAGAAAAGGTTTGGAGTGAGGGAATAAGAAGATAAATAGTTCTATTTTAACAACACAGAGTTTGCTCTGAGCCTCCTGCTCAGCTCACAAGCTATTAAAAATTCCATGGCTGCATTGAAAAGTTGGATCAGTAACTGATTTGCCCTCTGTAGAACCAGTATCTATTATAAATATTAACTTTTTATAGCACAATAGTTGTTTGATACAATTACTGGTTGAAGTGTGTTTTTCAACTTATTCGATCACATAAGTCATCATATAAGTATTATAGTTTTATTAAAGTAGATAAAAAATTTTTAATTGTGAGTATTAGCATGAACAATAAACTTTCAAATATGAAAAATATTATGGTTTTTCCACTCTGTTTTTAGAAGAGGCCTTTCATATAATGTTAATAAAGCTTGGTAGTATGGACTATTGTTGATGGAGTTTAGATATAGAAAAAACAATTCTTTTTTCATCCATAATTCAGAATTGTATTGAGTCAACAACAACAGTGACAAATCGTAAAAAAACCACAAGACATAAATCATATTTAAATCCTCTGTCTTCTATAATTCCATTTGAAAAAATAATAAAAATATTGAGTGTGCAATGAGGCTATTTTCTGAGGATCTGTCTGTTGTATAACCCTGTTGTCTCACAGTTTTGATTTTACTGTATTTTAAAAATGAGAAACATGTCAGGAAAGGTAGTCTTCAAAGTTCCCATGCTGCATATGCTCTAGATTGCTATAGAACTAGAGCACTACTCTGTGCTAAACTGCTTTAGCACAAAGCAGTGCTAGTTCTTTAAGCGATGCAGATGAGATGTCTTTTTTCCTGACATATTAGAAGCTGAATTTTTACATCAGTGATTTGTACATATTTCTGAGATGAAACAAATATGAGCCTTGTCACCAGTAATGGGGGCAGGATTTGATATTTCTTGAAAACCTATTAAAGTTAATATTGAGGGACTTGAGTTTCCCCTTCCCACTGTTGTTGGTGTCAGTGGAGTTAACTCTCAGTCAGCTGCTTAAACAAGCTCTTGGGCTTGGTTGGATTTTTCAGTCTGAGATAAAAGGTTTCTATTCCTGATGTTGCTGAACTTCAGCTTGAGACCAACAGCTCCAGGCATGAGCTTAGATAGAGGCAGGGATACAATTCTTGGATAGAATACCGTATTCCCATATAGAAGGAGCAGCAAAGTTCTGGAAGCCAGCCGGGTGCAAACGTTGTTGCTAAAACTGTTTAGTTGAACACCATAAATATTAAGGGCCAAAATATTATCACTGCAAATAAACAAAATTGTATACCCTGACAAATTTCACACACTTTTCTGAGAAGAAAGGCCTGAGATTTCAATGGGACATCTCATGTTAAGATGCTAAAAACTGGCAAGAAAAGTGGCCATTGAAAATGGTGGGTTTATCCTTTCACTGCGGATTATTCTCATGCTACAACATTGCCGTTTAGTGTCCATGGAGGAAAGTTGAATTGTTTCGACTTCAGGATGTATTAAATGGAAAAAATTAATCATATGCCATTAGTAAACACTCAACAAGTTCATGTGTTGTAATCTTTTCTTCCATTTTCATACTTTCAAGGACATGTATAAACAAAAATGCTTCAATTTTGCTTCCAGTACAATCTGTTTGGTTTTGGTTGTCATGTTCTCCAGGAGCAGGTTATGCCTATGTAGCTTATTCTGGTACTGTTCACACTGATGCAAAACTAATAATGATGGGGAAAACATCACTGTACCAGGGTGTGGCTGTTCTGTTTAAGAAATGATTCTAAGACTTTTTGGCTAATGTTCAGATCTGCTGTGATAAGTGAGCTCTATGGTCCTGTGTTGCTGGCTCATTGGTCTTTTTCTCCCTCTTTCTACACCTTCTCCCCCTATTTTTCCTTTTTCCTCAGTAATTTTTCTGTATGCAAGAGCTGTCTCCTGGAACTCTTTTTGGAGACTTCCAAGAATTCAGTGAAACTGTCTTCTTGATGCTTCCAGGAAAATGAGGAAAACTAGTTGTGTTGCAAAAAATTTCTCCTGCACAATTCCAGATGTTTGAAGATTCAAGATCTTTTATTTTCCCTAAAAGCAGGTCCCACAAAGTGTCTTCGGAATAGATATAGGAGAAACTTACTTTGCAAGTGGGAAAACCAAACAGAAAGCCCAGGGTACTGTAACTAATGCAAATAAACAAAATTGTATACCCTGACAAATTTCCTTGTTTGTGCAGGAAATTAAAATTATCTCTATTTCACTCAGGTCAGCTCTCAAGAGTGTACAGGAAAACTGATAATTTACTAAAGGATTTCCTTTCTTATTTCCTTTTGGATTTCCAGTGACATGTTTGGTTACCATGGCACTGCTGTTTTGACCTGATGAAGGCTGTAAGGCTGGAGATGACGTTTTAGGGAACTGGTGGTGTGGGCTTTTGGGTTGTTTTTTTTTGTGTGTATGTGTATGTGTATGCTTTGTTTTGAATGCTGAAGAAGTGTGCTGAGGGCTGCTGTGTTGGTTAAACTGACTTTTGTAGAAACACTGCTAGAAATATGTTTACAACGTGTATGAAAGTATCCAAAGAGTAGTGTATCAAAACAACTATGCTGAAAGTGTTGGGAAAAAAGCAAACTTTATATTCTTTCCAATGGTGTTTAATAGTCACAAAAAGTTACTTGCTGTGAACAGAGCTCTCTGGAGCCTGGAAAGCTTCTTACCTCCATGAAAAAATAAGTATTTCAGTTTGTAGGCTTCTGCATTTATACCAGATGAGTTTTGAACACAAAATTACTGCATTATTCACTGATGTTCTTTATTGTGTACTTGTAAAGCAGAGATGAAAAGCAGATCTTAGAAGTATTCTAAAACCAGATTTTATTTCAATTAGGGAATCTTTCTGATGTTTTCTAACAAATTCGTTTTAGATTACTTCAGATGCATCTGAATGGATTGATGAGTTAATTAGTGCTCTCTCTTTTTGCCTTTTGGTACAGGAATCAGGAACTTAAAGACCTGGGAGAACTTGCTCCTCACTGGGACAACATGCGCAAAAGTGTAATTGCTCACTGTGATCAGATGTTGAGCATGTACCAGGACACTCTTGCGGAGCTTGGGAAGCACACAGGTAGGAATCTGTGATTTTATGGAAATATCCTCTTTCCTGGGACAGCTAAGAATTTACTGGATTGTTAGCTATTAAATACTGGCATATTCAGTGGGAATAAAACACATAAAAATCTTAGAATCATACAGTGATTTAGATTGGAAGGGACCTTAAAGATTATCAAGTTCCAACCCTCCTGCCATGGGCAGGGATACTTTCCTCTAGAGCAGGTTGTTCAGAGCCCCATCCAGCCTGGCCTTGAACACTTCCAGGGATGGGACACACACAGCTGCTCTGGGCAACCTGTGCTAGCGCCTCACCACCCTCACAGTGAACAATTTCTTCCTAAGAGTTGATCTAATTCCATCACTTTCAGTGGGAAGCCATTGCCTCTCGTAAATAGTGCCTCTCCAGCTTTCTTGTAGGCTCCTTGCAGGTACTGGAAGGCTGCAATTAGGTCAGCCTGAAATCTCTTTTCTGGGTTGAACTATCCCAGTTCTCTCATCCTTTCCTCAAGGAGGTGTGCTCCATCCTTCTGGGCATCTCTGTGACCTCCCATGGAGTCACTCCAGCAGCTCCATGTCCCTCCTGTGCTGGGCCCCCAGAGCTGCTGCAGCACTGCAGGTGGGCTCTCACCAGAGCAGGGCAGAGGGGCAGAATCCCCTCCCTCCCCTGCTGCCCTTGTGCCTCTGGATGAGCCCAGGACACGTTTGGCTCTCTGGGCTGTGAGTGCCATGGCTGGGCCATGTCCAGCCTCTCCTCCAGCAGCACCCCCAAGTCCCTATGGGCAGGGCTGCTCTCCATCTGCTCATCCCCAGCCTGGATTGACACCAGGGGCTGCCCCAACCCAGGTGTAAAACCTAGCACTTGATCTTGTTAAACCTCATGAGATTCCCACGCATGTCCTTAGTGTGGTAGTTGTCTTTGCCCACACTGTGCCAGAAAAGCCCAGAATTAATATGGGATGGGCCGTGCAAATATATCCTCAGTCCAGAAAGAGCAGTAAGTGCTGCCTTGCACTTTTTCATGTGGAAGTGGTGGTCTTGGATTCTGATGTGCGCTGAGTGCATGTTCCCTTAATATCCAACAGGATCCTGTGGTCAGGGTCTGTAATGTACCACAGTGTCCACATGGCAGTGAAATAAAACAATATCAGTGACAAATGTGCCGAAAAGACAGCTGATCTTTTCCTCCTGTAGAATTTCTTATTCACAAAAAGAACATGAAATGTCTGCAAAACAAAATTATTTCGATTTTTTTTTTAATTGTTCACAAATCATTCAAGGAACTCACATAATTCTTTTCTGTTATTCAAGTCTACCAGAATAATTTCCTGAATCACTCTGTATTTTGATCAAGCACAGTTTTCTGTCTGTTTACAGCAGGCCTTTCTGCCTCTTCCTGCTGGTGTTCCTTCCTCCCTCGCCCCTCCCTGCCCAGTTTATGAGGTGTTCCATAAGGAAAGGGGCACATGTGCTCTGAATTACCACAAAGGCCTTGTCATTGTTACTGCTTTCTTGCCGGTGTCAGATTTCTAACAGCAGTCCTCACAGTCACCATCTCAGAGATGTGTTTTCAATGACCACACTGCCAATGCTTATTTCTCATAAATGCTGTTTTTCTCTATACTTTCACCATTAGATGTTCCCACTGTGGCTTTCCTCCCAGTTTTGTGTGCGTAGGCATAGCAGTGCATGTCAGAGATAAACACTGGAATATTTCTGAGAGAAAGGTACATTATGGTTAGGAATATTTGTGAAAATAGAGGTAGTAGTGATGATAACATCTTGTGAAATACCTGGCAAATATTTATGAAGTATTTGCAGTATTTTCTTCATTACTTCTAGCTTTCTACATATTCCAAATAAAACTTTGTGTGTGTACTGAGAAATGGAACAATCAGGTTCATTATACAACTAAAATACATAGTAGAAAAAGTTCTTCTTGTAGATAATTGGATGCATTTGGTTTTATTGTAATGAATTTGTTGCATTTATTAGGTGAGACACAAATCTTTCCTTTCCAAAATAGGCATTAAAGCTGTACTTTCATCCTTTAGCTACTATCTTCTAATACAGAACTGAGCATTATGTCATTCCAGATTGCTCTGGGATAGTGTTCTTGGTCACAGGAAAAAAGAAATCCTATTTTAGTGTATGAAGAAAAGCCAGTCTCTAATTGAAACTAAGCTTATTTGGAGCGGCTCATCGACAGCTTAAATATTTGTTGGGGGGGGAAAAACCTCATGTGTTGCCCTAAATCTTTTATAATAATTTGCATTTTGTTTGCAGAAGTGTAATTTCTTGTATTTATGATTGTTTGCCATCATCAAAATATTCCAATTCTGATTTTGGCAGACTACTGTCTAACCCAGTATGACACTTCCTGTGATTCAAAGTAATATATATATATGTATTTTCAATCTTTGGCTAATTACATCTTGAAAGCACTCCATGAAGTGTCATAAGCAAGCCAATAAACACAGATAATGAAGGAATCAATGCAATAATTATAACTTGCATGAAACTATTGAAATGACTTTTTGAGATTTAAAAAAAAAAACCAGACAATGTAATTATTAAACCCTGCAAGACCTGTATTGTGCCAAGTGACTTTATAAAGGGTTGATAATGTGAAAGGACCTGTCTTAATTGGGTCTTGAGGGAAAAGAAGTGGACCTGAAGACTGAGATTATCCAGGAGGACAGAACCAGCACATACAAAAAAGAGTAAGGACATTTATCAGAAAACAAAGCAACCTAATAATTGTAGCAAAGATGAGAAATAATCAGGAAGAATTAATTTTTTCATTCTTTTCTCTATAAACAGTACACTTTACAACTTCCAAAACCGAGATTATAGTCTTTGATAAGAAAAGCAAGCCAGACATAAGTTTGACTTAATACTGTAGTTGCACAAATAGTTATGTTGAGAGCACATTGTAGAGACTGGAAATTCAAGTACTTATGAAGTAGAAATTGCTAAGATTAGAGATGTGAGGAAAACTTTAATTCAGACTTTTCAGGTCAACATTTTTCAACACGTGCCAAAAACTGTTTTGCTTTTCAGTTCAGCCTATGCAGGTGTCTTCATCTTAGCATATTGCCTGAGTTTGGGTTGAAGTGTTCAGAAGAGCAGATAGCACCTGCAAATAAAAGTTCTCCAAAATATTCCCGTGTTCCTCCAATACAATCACGTTGGGCTTTCTGAGTGACACCCACTTCACACTCAACTGAGCTATTTGCGGAATTCAGTGGAGACTGCTGCTGTTAGGAGACCACTTAATATCTTTCTGAAATTGAGAGATTGCTGTGGAAGCATCAGGAGACCATATTAGTAAGAGACAGCAATTTTGGTGTAGCGGCATATTTACTGAAAATGGAGGTTTCAGAATATTAAGACTATTTCAAATTTGAGTTGATTTGGCAAACACTTTTATACTCAATCATGTGAGAATTTTAGAGAATGCAAAGTATTCTTATTGCAAGGAAACATACCAGGAAGCTGTAAGAGCTAGGTAACAGAAACCCCAATAATTTCAGGTGAATCTAAACCACAGATTTGATGATATTGGGAGGGAGTAGAACTTTGAAAATTGTGTTTGTTTCAGGCCTGAAATCATCCCCAAATGATTTCTCTTACCCCCCAATTTACTTTTTTTTTCTGCTTCAGTCATGAAACTGAAAAATCTGTTATTCATTCAGCTCTAGAAGGAGAAAAAAAGACATTCAAGGTTAATACAATTAAATATTGCTCTCAAGAACTGGACACTATCCCTGTCTCTGTCACAAAGTTCCTGTGTGGCACTGGGCAAGTCAGACTTGAGAAGTGGTTAGTGTGTGTTATTCTTTTTTAGGAACCTGGCACTAGACAGGAGTTGTTTTGCAGAAGTGCTTGGTACTTATGGATGCAATTCAGCCCAATGGGAGCTGCGCTTCCAAAATGGAATATGATGTTGCATTGTAATAAGTGTTCTGCAGGACAAGTTCCTCCATATCTTATATTGATACATTGTTTATTAAATGCTTATTCTCCGATGTTAGGATGGGTAAAATAAACCTTTTACTCAGCCAATTAAAACTATTTCATAAAAATCTGTAAAGGCTTCGAGGCTTTTAATATGCATATAGTAGACAGGTTTGAGGAAATTAATAACCTTGAATTTGAGGGAGGTTTGAGCAACATGTTTAAATCCTGAATAAATACTGAAATAAAAGTTGGAAACACAATATTGAATCAATGTTTCTAAAATGAGCAGCAAAGGTGTTGAACATTCAATGAACTGGGAAAAGCTGGTATATATTATTGAAGCCCATTTCACAGTTCCTCTTTGGGTGGATGTCAGATGAAAGTTACATCCATATTCTAGTATTTCCTAACACGGAAGAGTTGGATCTTGCAACAATAATAACAAGAACTGTCTTAAGTGAAGGAATGGAATTTAATTTTAGTCCTTAAATAAAACTTACCAAGTCACTTAAAAACAGACTGTACTGAAAGTTAGTTTATGGTATGGATGCTATTAGTAAATGCAGATTGAGATTTTAATTCTACTGAATGGATCCCATACCTGAGCAAATCTGGTAACTGAGAGCAGGCAGGTGGCTCTTACCCAATATATTTCTGGCACTGGATGGTTAGGGACACTTGCTACACAGGTCTTCCCTGAAAAAAGGAATAACACAGTTCAGCAATGCTGCATGTGTTGTGCTCCTGCTTGGGACAGAAGTGTTCTCCTGAGGCTCTTCTCTCTCCTACTCTTCTTTCACTGTCCTTTTAATCTGCTGGCATCTTATGCTCCTCTTATTCAGCCAGTGTTTCCTTGTCTCAGGTCCAGTCATCATTCCTTAAGCTTTGAACTTGGTCTCAGCTCAGTTCTCAGAAAGAATCTGCCCCCTTTTCTGTCCTCTTTCCTAATTACTTGCAGTCTCCTTCTCTGCACTATTCTCATTTCTAATAGTTTGAGTTGCCTTCACTGCTCCCCTATTTGTCTTTCTGTGTTTTTCAGATGCAGGTTTCCCACTGCATTCTCAACAGCTCCTGATTTCCATCTGCACCCTCGTGTTTCTTGTCTAATCTGAAAGTTTGACTCCTGTCAATTGCTTTGCTTCCTGCATTTGCTCCTCATCTGTGTTAAATTACTATTTTAAGTTACTAATTTTAGGGAGCAGCCTAAGCAGGCTTGGCTGGTCTGGAGCATTGTTGGTGCCCTCTGGCAGAGCGGTTTGTGTTGGCAGTGCTTAGTCCTGTTGGAATCCACGGCACTTCCAACAGATAAACTATAGCAGGTCGTGACTGAGCAAGTAAAAAACAATTTAAAATATTTCCTTTACGTTTTTCTGTGATTGTTTCAAGAAAAGGCTGAACCTTGACAAAAATTATTTAAAAATTCTTTCTGAGTGACAGGAATTTTAGTTCTAATGATTGATATTTGGCAATATGATAAGGTGCTGAAAAAATGGCCTAAGTAAAAAGTTGGGCTGCCTGAGTGAGAAGACAAGATCACCTCTCTTTCCTAACCTACACCCTTTATTTTATACAGATTCTGTATCAAATATCTTCAGGTAAATTATATTTTCATACTGTCAGATTTTAATTGTATTTCATTATACCACCATAAAGTTACTCATAATCTTATACTTTTGAAACATGCAGCCATACTAATCTTTTTTTTCCTTTGTTTTTTCCAAGGCATCATGCCTCCTGTGAACTAATTTACAGCTTTCCTTGAAACAGTTTGTTTCTTTGTTTGAGCTTTCTAAGAAGAATGCATAGTCTACTCAACATAATACTTTTCTTTGAAGAAAAAATGTTATTTGGCAAAAATGCAGTGCCATCATAGCACTGTACCCTTGTGGTTTCAGTGCAGAATAAACATAATGCACATTAACTGCTACATTGTCTCCAGCAGACTGCAGACTGATTTCAGACAGCAGGGAAAAGTATCTATCTCTTAGAATAAAAAATTGGATTGTTCTGTGAATTAAAACTGGTTTGTTGCTGCCAGTGTGGATACATGCTGAGACTCAGTCAGTGAACCATTCATCTCCTAATATACAATTACACATTAAAAATAAATTAAAGAAGACTCCTAACATACAAGTATTGTCCTCACATTAAAAGGAAGGCAAAAACAACTGGGTGCTTAAGATAATGATTCTTTAAACTTTTGTTTTTCAGGTTCTTCCTTCAAGTCAAGCTGTAGCAAAGGAGAAAAAACACTAGAATTCATCCCAATAAATCTTCATCTGCAAAGAATGCATGTGCATAGTCCTCGATTGAAAGGTAAAGAAATCCCCAAGTATGACAAAATATGCTTTGAAATACATTTGCACTGAAATTTAGAAGTCAGGTCCAAAGTTAAAGCTGTGCAAGGGATTTCTCTGCCTCACCTTCTGATGCCACAAGTTGTGGACACTGATTGCAGATCTTGGAAAACTAAGAGGTGGTTAACCAAATTTCTTCTAAAGTTCCTTTCTAAAAATAAGTTCCAGGGATATGCTCATTTTGTTCCTATGGCACTTCAAGCAAATAAGGAAATGCAGAATATATGTTCACTGAAATGTATTAGTAACCTATGCATGTTTAAAAATATTCTGTTGTAGCAGTACAGAACTGTCATGATTCATAGTGACACACTGCACAATGCTCAGTAAGATTCATGTCCTTCTCAGGCATCCACTTAATTTTTCATTGTGATCCATAATGTCATTGTGCTGGAAAAGCCAGACTTAATGCTCTTGTTTTAAGGTGGCTTTCTTTTTCCCTCCCCCAGTTTGCCAGCAGAGATAGCAACAGAGCACAATGCAATACTTTTCCTCGCAGAGGTTGCTGGAATGAGCTCAGCAGCCCAGGTGATATGAGTTACATGGTTCCATTAAGGCCAGTCTTACTTCTACATTTAATATATCCTAGTTTTAGGAAGTTGTAATGAGCCCAGCACTGCTTGTTTCTAAATCGGCTTATGCAGTGCTACCCTGTCATACCCAGCTACCCCATGGAAGCTTTTGCTTAGTGTTAAGTGAAAATACATCACTGATCACGCTGAAAGTACTGCAAGCTTCCAACACCTCCTGGAAAGGGGGATAATTTTCTGCGAGATCATCTATAGTTCTTTTTAATACAGAATCCTGTTGCTGCTGCTTGCATATGGCTTTAGCAGCATCCTTTACAGTTCAGAGATTATAATGATACGTATGTATGACCAAATCATAGCACAGTGAGTAATTTGTTGATAAACTGAGATCTGTTAAATTTGCTGTCATTAGAAACATGGAAATTACTCTCTGTAATGTTTTTTCCTTATTAATACGTTTTGCATCTAAGATTGTTAAGCAGTAAGTACAAACAGTGGCTATAGGAGTTTTATACTGTGTGAGACTGATGTTCATCCATTTCCAAGTTGGAACACAGGGACTTCCAATTATCTGTTAGATACTGCATTGATTCAATAGTTTGTTACTTCTTCTACTAAATAACAGTGCATCCAAACATTGGAACAAGATGGGTATTTATAGTGACATAATGTAACAGCACAGATTTTAATTTAATGTATTGAAGTTAATTAATTAACTCAAAAGCATTTTGATTTTGTGATGGTGACCAGAAGCTTAATATTGTATCTTTTCAAGAAAACAGCTTAGTGAACAGGACACTGCATATCTATTTGTAAAATAAAAAGAAAAGTGAAATGAAATATGTCACTTACTTAAGCACCCACAACTTTTACAGCACTTGAGTTTTGTTTCAGTTTTTTATGAATTTTCTCCTTTCTCCTCCAAAACCATTTTGCTTGGGGCACATGGTTAACCCATAATCAAAACGGGTACAGAAAGAGATAAATGTTAGAATTGTCCTAGTTGCCTTCTAAATTTGGAACTCTAAATTATAAAACTCGGCCTCTATTATTTAACTAATGTTCACTGTGTCTTGTATTAGATATAGACAGTCTGAACAGTTTCTAGCAATTGTTAATCAATCTGGAGTATGCAGCATTTTGGTATCGTGTTGGTCTTTCTCACCTCATGCTTTGCTTGGCATATATCAAAGGACACCTGGAATACAACCAGGAGAATGACATGGGAAGGGGGGCAATAAAAATTCACAGACGTGGCATTTAAATGAACTAATGAGCTATAGAGGTGTCATTAACCTTTACACTTTCAGATGTCATAATTTTGGGAATGCAAGATAGGTGTTAATCCCATCTATTTTATATGCACATTGGTATGTGCTTTTTTGTGTTTGATATGTTCAATAACAGGTTTGCTTTTACTGAACTTTGATTTGGGTTGTTTTTGGGTACTGACATGGAAGAGAAAGTACCTGTGTGCTTAACCTTTCAGCAATAGCAGCTTTGAGAAAAATACTATTTCCCTGTGGGTCAACTGTATCCCCATCCCCTTGATAAACACCACATTGTGCTCTGTTCATCATGCTAGAGGGTTTAAACTTATATATTGACATAACTTCGCTTTGGTCCCTGTTTATAAAATGTATGCTTGTTTTAAACAAATTTGGTGAACTGAAATGATTTTTGCTTTGCATCTGGCCAGTCTGAGACACTGATTGCCTCCTGGAAGGCAGGCAGGTTGATTCAAAAGTGGGATTGAGCTGTTCTTGACAATGTGATAGAGCTCCTGCTGCATTTTGAGCTCTGTCCTCACTGCAGAGTGTGTCAGCAGTAGGCTGCTCTCGCTCGATGGTGATGAGTTAGTGGAGCCTTTCCGTAGCAGCGCACTGCTGCTGACACTGTGCGTCCTTCCCGAGGAGCTCCACTGATGTGTGAGCAGAGCACATCACAAGGCATCCCCCCATGCCCTGCAGCACTGTGCCCTGGGAAGTGGCACTGGGATTGCCCCGTGCCCATCACCAGCCCTGGACGTTTCCTCCTCGTCCTTTGCCATCGTCCCTCTCCCGTGCTGCTTGTGGCAGGCAGGTGCTCAGCTGCGCTGGCTGTGTTTCTGTCTCACTCAGCTGCTCCTCCTTCTCAACTGTGCTGAGAAGAGGCCACAGGCTGAGAGAAAGCTTCCTTCTGGATAAATCCCCCCTTCCAAAGTAGCTATAAACAGGGTCATGTTTATTTTTAAAACAGTCAGAACCAGGGTTTAGTCTTTTAAATGTTTTCTTGTCGTTTCATGAGTTATCTCTAAACATATTCAGAACCCTGTTGAGTTCATCTCTTCTCTTGATTTCAAGCCACTGCTGTTTTAAAACAGTAGAACTCCTTGCTGTCAAGTACCAATGGAGCTCTAATAGCCGAAGAATATGTATTATGGATAAATCTCTATTAAGACCTAAAAGAATGGGCTATTTAAGAATCTTGAAGCTCACCTTAGGCTAATGAAATTATGTCACTTCTCCTTTTAAGTGGAAATTGAAGAGTCACCAACTCATTAGAGCTGAAATCAATTTGAGCAAATATGTTCTGAGATTCGGCTCAGGAAGTAAAGCATAGTTCATTAACTGTGAATCATTTGTACACTGTTCTTGCTTCTAGGGATATTTATCATCAGAATGCAAGAAAAGATCTATTTTAGGAGGCGACTAGATTTTAATTTACATGGGAATCTTCCTTGATGAATAAAACAGTTCAAAAAAACATCCTGTAAGGTTTCCTTTAGAAATACATTTTTAGAATGAGGCATTCAGAACTGTATTATACCTCCAGTAAGCTTGGGTACAGAACAGGTACTGCTTTGTGTAAATGCAAATTTAAACTTTGAATAAATAATTATTATGTTTTGGTTTATAATTAAATCTTCATCTCTGCACTGACAATCAATCACATGATCTTTTAAGAATGATGTTTCATCTCCAGTTCTGTAAGCACATAACCACACAAGAAGTTCATCCCCTATGTCATATAAGCCATCAGGTATATACAGAAAGAGACAACACTCTGTTGTCTCAGCAAGAATTTCAGTAGTATAGCTTATTTCCTATTCTGGTAACTTCTCAGCTGCAAACAACTGACTTTGTGTTCATAAACATATATAAAAAGTTAGTGTATGTCATAGAGGAGAGCTTTCCAATTTTGCATTAAACAGCATTATATCTGAATGTACATTAACATTGTATCTAAACAAATTCAAACTGGAGAAGTAGAGATTTTTACTAGTCTGATGGACTTCTTCAGGAATGCAGTGAATTCATTGTCAGTTGCAGTCTTTAAATCAAGATTAGATGCCTAAATAAAGAGATGCCTTCACTCAACCGAGAGACATAAGCTTGATGCAGGAATCATTAGCTGTTATTCTGTATTCTTTATTATTCAGTCAGACTATTCCATCATAATGGTCTCTTTTGACTCTAAAATGCTTGAATTTGTGCATCTCAACATGTCTACAAGTTAAATAATGAAAGGGGCAATAAAGTGAAATACACAGAGGGCCAATTTACTTGGCAGCTTTGTAAACTGCAGAGCTGGAATATTGTTCTACACTGCGGCACATAATTTAGACATAGCCATTAATCAGATGAACTTTCTAAGGTGTGCAGGTGGCTGTATGGAAAGATTGATTAGCTCTTGGGCCTTCTTGGGACATAGATTATCAATTTTTCCCTGGAAATAATATAGACTTGTCCTTACTTTTTGTAGAGTAGATATCACAGTGTTGCCATGACTTGGGGATAGGAGCATTCAAATGCCTGTGTTTGTCTGTTCCCATTCCAGATGCTCTGTATGATGTCATCACCGTGGGAGCCCCGGCAGCACATTTCCAAGGATTTAAGAACGGTGGTCTCCGGAAACTGTTGAGCAAATTTGAGGCAGAAAGGCGAAAGTAAGTATTCTTTCAAGTAGCTAGAAAAACACCATTAAAGTTGCATTACAATGCTGTGAGCTCACTGAGTAACAGAACAGTTTATCTTGCTGAATGCACGGAAGATTAAAATCTACTAGGATCGGACAGTGCATTCATAAAATAATTCCTTTATCTTCCCTGTTTTGCTGACCTACAAAATTGAAGCAGAGTCTACTTTTAGCATTAAGACTAGTTTTGAGTAAACTCTGAATGGCTTCAGCTGTGCCAGGGGATGTTCAGGTTGGACATCAGGAGGGATTTCTTCATGGAAAGGGTTGTTATGCACTGGAATTGGAAGAAGGCTTCAGAGAAATGGTGGAGTCACCACCCCTGGAAGTGTTCAAGAAACGACAGGACTTGACACTATAGTTTAGTTGATATGGTGGTTGTTCAGTCAAAGGTTGCACTCCATGATCTTGGAGGTCTTTTCCAACCTTAATGAGTCGAAATTGTGAATTTTTTCCCCATATTTCAGGAAGCTTGAGGTGTATCAGTGCTTGAAAACCTGCTGTTCAGAATGAGGTATCCCTTTGGTAATTCTTGTGCTAAGAGGAATGTAGCTGTAGATATTTTTCCAACACAGAAACAGTAGCTTAAGGTAGCAACTTCATTTCTGACAGCCATGAGTGTATGTTAAGGAAAAAAAAAAATTAATATATCTGTGAGACAAGAAACTACTCTTATTCCTCAGAAAGCTAAAATCAGATTAATCAAAACCAGAGTTTCAGTTTGTATTCAAATGCTTTGTTAACTCTTGAACATGTACAAAAGTGTTAGTTGCATCTTTTGCTAACTAAGAATTGGATATATTTTTGTTTGTTGCTGTGGCTGTTAAGATTTTCAAGCAGGCACAGCTGTCACTGACAGCACCCTTGGTTGTGACTGCTCAGTTCTTCAACTAATGGTGCCAACCCCAGTGTCACAGCATTCCAAAGAGAACGCAGGAAGGAAGTACTCTAAATTATCATAATGCTCCACAGAAAATTAATTCCATTATGTTCAGTGCTCAAAAAAGTTTCATAGATACAATATCATAAAGAATAAAAGGAAACTTTTATGAATCTGCTGTTGACTTCTAGGTTCAATAGGAGTTGGCATCAATTATTAAAACCAAACAAAACTCAGCAGATACATTTGCTTTGAAAGCTGTATTATTGAGGGGTTTTTGCTTGCACTACTCAATATAAAAACCCTGGTAAATATTCTAAAATCTTTCATTTCTCTGATCACCTCTGATGTTGAAACTTGTCAATGAAGCATGTGCACCATTGATCACATAAGACACATCAATGAACTTTGTGTTAATATTCTTCTGTCAGCAGACTGGTATGGGCAGCCTTGAAATACTATGAAACTATTAAGTACATGTTTGCTGCTGAAGAAAATGTCTAAAGACATTTCTCAAAGCATCTTCTCCTTTACTATATGATTAATGCAGTTGCAATAGGGGTTAGTGTTTTTTTACTATAATAATTTATTACTGAAGTCATAAGATATAAATCACATAATAGATATAATCTTATCAATCCATATGATATAAAGAGCTTTACAGTTCCAGTTCCCACAGTGCTCAGCTTTCAGAAGACAAACCATTTCTCACTAGCTCGGTCCTGCAGCACATCCAGGCTGGCAGAGTGTGATTTCCCCAAAATGGAGGATAGCTATGAGATAAATTATTCCCTGTGATTTCTGTTCACTGGAGAAGGGAAAATGCCTTACAGAGAAGAGAACTCCTTCCTGGGAGAGCACACGCTGCAGTATCTCCAGGAATCTGCAGACAATACATTTGTTTCCTAGCTGCTGGTGGCAGGGGACAGGAGGCAATGGGCGAGAGCTTTGGCCAGGTTCTGTGGAGGCATTTCAGGCATTTCCCAGAGCCTGCGCATCACCTTACATTGTGCCCTCCTGCTTAGATTTTCCTGCATCCCTCCAAAAAACCCCTGCTGTGATGATTTTCAGCGACAGGATACAAGTTTGTGCTGACAGTTCCCTTTGTGTTTCTGGCTTCTCCTGGAAAAGCAAAAGTCTGTCTTCAGGATGATATAATTAGGGTAGCGATGTTAGTATCCTGTCAGAATAGTCCTAAAAAAGAGCCTGGGACAGACTAGCAAGCTTAAGTTTAAGCACTGAAAGCAGTGCACTGCAATTTTCAGATAATCACTTGCCAGAGCTGAGGACAAGGTCACTTAGTGCATGAATTCCTGCAAAGCAGGAAGGAGGAAGCCTCCAAGATTCGTCTTTCCTGCTCTCTTTGAGGGTAGCTCAGAGAAAACTCCATGTTTTGGTTTTTCAACTTCATGAACTTGAATGAGTTGAAAGACAGGAGCAAGGAAGCTCTCAATACAACCTCACTGAATATTCAGGAAGGGGTCTGCTTTAAATACATGAAAGGACCATTCTCAATCTTACATGGAGAAATTTATTTCACTGCGGTGACAACAGCGTTTTTTTGCATGCACCTGTTTGTTTAGCTGCATGAGGGCGCTTTGAGGACACACAGCATTCCCAGGGGCAGCTTTTACAATTTTAATTTTCTGGTTTAAAACGGGGGCTGCTTTTCTGAAGATCTGGTTGAAGGAAGAAGTGACACCTTGAGATATCAGTCAGAATATAGAACGAACAGAAAAAATTGCAGATTCAGCAGCCATTTCCTCTAGGCTAAGTGAACTGAGCACCTAGAGCAAGATGTGGGAAGAGATTAGTTCTCAAGCCAATCCTGGTAGCTTTCAAGGGGTGACAGAATGCCTTGCATGTCTTTGACCTTCGGTATGATTATTAGAACAGTTTTTCAAAATATTCAGCAGTGTCAGCATATCTCAAAGTATTTCTTGCTCGGTCTTAGACTTGTGGAATTAACAGACAAGAGGAGTTGTTATCTGGTAGCACTTGCAATTGCCAAACCAAAACAAGACTGAGACGTACGTTTTGCGAAAGTTTATCAAACAAAAGGATATGGAAAATGTGTATCTGATGATAGTTCTGGCATGTTTTTTATTAAACAGAATATGCGTCTTTGTGCAGACAAAACAGGAGAACATTGTATAATGATATTTATAAAAATGCAGTATTTTTTCAATTCTTTTATTTGTTACCATCCGGAAGGCCATATTAAAACAAATAATTTTTAAAAGGCAGATTTCTAAAAACATTATCTGAAATAAGAATAAGAAAAGCTTTTCTTTCAGGTGAAAAATATAGTAATTTTTGGTATGTGATCTGAAGTCCGTTCCATTGCTTTATAATACATTCATATACTATTCTTTATCAGTAACAAAAAGGCAGAAAAAAAGCCCTTCCACCACAAACATCAGTCATGTCTATGAGGCATGACTCTAGTATGTCTGTCCCTTTAGTAGAAAGCAGTGAATTTCATAAGACAAGTAAGAACAATTGATACTTTTAATAATTTTGTTTAGGCATTAAAATAATTGAATTATGATTATTAAGGTATGGTAAATCATTGCAGAATATTAATTACCTGTATATGATATACCTTTATTTTAGAATATTTTTGTTTGTGCAGTATTGGTTTGTTCTTTTTATTTTTTCCTTTCTTATTCCTGTACAAAAGAGAAAGTCAGTCAGTTATTCACATAGTCTCTTTTTGGCCTGATGGTGTAGATTATTTCTCCTGCCAGCAAATGGAAGAGCTTGTCTTCTCATCAGTCTAGATGGCACAGCAAATTATTGTTTTTAGAGCTCAGTTGTGCAGAAACATTTAAATCAGACATTCTCTAAGCTATACCCCTATAATGCCTCACTGCTTGAAGTGTTCATAAATCACTTTCAAGATACACAAAGGATTTTCTTTCTTATGTAAAATGTAATTTAATCATCTCTGTTTTAACCAAAACACGTAGATCTATGATGGCAAGTTTTTTAATGCCCCAGTTCTAACCATCACGAAAAAGAGGTGTCCCACAAGCTGCACTAGGTGTTGTGATTCACTGTGATTGTATTCATAATTTCTAGCAAGCTGTTTGGAAATGATCCTGTTTTAAATTAGCAAAAGCTTGAAACTGGAGCAGTAGTGAAAAGGATTTTCTGTTGATTCCCTGCCCCCCCACCCCCCCAAAGCTATAATAATTTGAGTTTGAACAGTCTAAAAGGACTGTTTCTGTTGGAGGCCTTGATTTTTGGTCAAGATATGAGGTATGCTCCTTCACTATGAACCTGTTTGGTGGCCAGAGGTTTTATGAATGCTGCAATATTCTGGGTTCCTATTGCCTGGATTTTATAGCCTTCAACCCATTTCCATTCTCTGAGGCACCTGCAATGTACCATTTCACAGAAAATCCCAGAGATGTTGAAATAATAAAGATCTGTGTTTGATCTAATTGTAACCCTCATTCTTATGGCAGCCTGTCAAGCATAACACTTTTCACTGAGGTGTTATTCTTTGCTCGCTTTCCCCTATTTTTTTCATATATACATGTGTGTGAGAAAGAGAGATTGAAGCTCACTGAGTTAGGAACGAAGAGAAAATAGAAGAGCAGCAGGAAAAGCTCTGTGCATACAGCCTTAGCCTTATCCTCAAGATAAGGATTCGTGGACATTTGAATATCATAGAACTAATACCATTGTTTCATTTTCCTCAGTATTCAAAGTTAGAATTTCCAAGGTGGCAAGGGAATCTTAAAGAAATAAAAAAAGTAATCCAAACTTCTAGGTTTTCTCAGGCCTGTTTTTATAACCTCAGCACTGATCATCTGGTTTAGTTTTATTTCCTGAGACTGTAAACTGTCCAGAGTTTTTTCATGTAGCAATTTATTTTTGATCATAAGTTCCCACTTTAGACAGAATAAATGTGATCCATAAGTAAGCCACTGACTCAGTCTCTTCAGTAATGTACATAAAATTGAAGTTATCTAGGCGTAGATGCACTTTCTGTCTATGCTTTAACTGTACTCTTGATGCTAATGTCTGTGGATTTGGCCATGAAAAATGAGAGGTCAAATGTTCATTGCTGGGAGATTTTAAGGCAGTCCCAGATGGTGACAATTTAACTCAGTCACACAAATTACGCAGTTAACAGTGGGAGTGGAGTAACTCGGAGGGTCATTACAAATTACACATTGAGCATATTGCAGTATTTATTCTCAGGCAAAAACTTTGTTAATCTAGAATTAAAATATAGCCAATTTAATATTTATTCAAATTAAAGCAATTAAAGCAATTTTAGAATGGAAATGACCGCTGACACTCATGTCTCCATAGTTAATGATGGTGGCAATATATGGAAATGATCAAGTGTGGTCTTATATGCTTAGTGAAAGCTTTGAAACTTAACCCAGAAGACATTATTATAGAGTTTTTCAGAAGTTACATGAGTCATCCTTTGCATATCAAAGGTAGGTTTTCATAATGCTGCTGGTATCCTGTGCTGACCTACCCATGTGGCCTTTACCCTAATGCAAAAGTTTCACATCGTTTGTGCCTTAGGACACCCATGAAAAGTTTCTCTAAGTTCTCCTGGCAGCTGCTTCTTCTAACTGATAGTACTTATACACCATAGCTCTATGCAGCAGCAAGCTCTGAAAGCAGTTGTAGATGAGGAGACTTCACTGACTTGTAAGTAGTGATGTCTTTCCATGAAGGGTAAGGCCACAGAAAACCTCAGCTAGTCATGGATGCAACAGTGTGGAGACACAACAGTCCGAAACTCCAAATTCTCCCAAACATGTTGTTTCTGGAAAATAATTACACACTTTCCTAGGGCAGAGGAGGTTGCCCTCAAATTAGGAGAGAAACTAAATATTTGACGTTGTCCCACGCTTTCTGGGGTTCAGAAAATGTTAAAAAAACCCAAATAATGAAGTCTGATAATACACTTCATTCTGAAGAAAGAGCCATTCTCTCTTCACTAATTCCTTTACTTAAAAGCTACGATTTACTTTACTGCAATGAGAACAGCCCACATCTTTAGTGTCACTCTCCCTTCTTTCTTACCGTGGTGTCAGTAGTTTTTCTGCTGCAGTATTCACTGAAGCTCAGAGCTGTGGGAGATCAGTGAAAATCATCTGGGATTTAAAGGCTGAGGGAAATCCCAGAAAGGAGTATGTGCATGGTGAGCTTGATAACAGCATTAGGCAGATTCAGCCTGCAGAAAAAGGCTGTTTGATAAAGGGAGGGAGAAGCCTGAAGGGGAATTAGAGAAGTATCAAGACTTTTAAGACTATATCTTCACTACAATTAATACAGACTTTGTCCCTGCCCTGTTTGCCGAGCCTGACAGCTTGAGTGCCACAGTGAATGTGGAGCTGGGTCTGACTTTGGAATTCCATCTCACTAACAGTGTGGCCACCTCGAAGGCAGAACTGTGGCAGTTTCCTCATTTCTTACAGGGATAGAGTTATGGGGTTTTTTCAGCTCTTTAGGAGAGACCGTTTATATGATTAATTTTGCTGAAATACTCAGAATTATGACCTCTAGTAGACATAAGTCTAGTAGCTCAGACTGTGAGCTGGAGATGCACAGTAAGCAATTTAGATGTGACTGGTGACAGGGCTGAGCTTTGCTCACTCAGGTGCCATTCATCCTCACTGCCTCTACAAAGAATTGTATCCACAAATAAAGACTTTGGTGAAAGACAAAAAACGTAATGGGGTATTGGCGAATTTGGGACTGTAACTTCACAAAATATCTGAGCAACAACCTTTTTAAGACTGCTTGAAGCTACCCTTATTTGCCAAAAATATAGAATCATAGAAAAATGTTGAATTGGAAGGGATGCATCAGGATTTCATTTCAAATTTGTAGAAAACTAATGAAAAGGAACTGGAAGGGACACAGTAGAAGACACAAAGGGGAAGTGGGGGAGTGAAGAGGTCTGGTAAAAGACTGAAATGAAAAGCAATGAATGAAGTTCAGAGGATTGAACAAGTGTCAAAATTCAGGTCTTGGCATGCAAAATTAAGAAAGAAATCAGTGGTGAAAGAGTTGAAGGGACTGAAGTATTTATGACGAAAGCACGCAAGAGGAGAGGAGGGAGATACAAGCAGAACCAACTGGGAGCAATATGTACATTCCACTGGCACTGGTGATGTGCTTGGAGGAGGTGCTTGGTTGCATTTTTTCCTGTGTTAATCTGAAGCTGCCAAAGATTTTGGTTAGTTTCTCTGAAGGACTGAAGCAGGGCTTTACAAAAGGAAAATTTATGTACAAGAGGTTTAGGTGAGGAGTGTACACTCCATCCAAGAACCAGTGGGTGTGTGCATGCTGTCTGAAATGGGATTTGGGAATAATGCGATCAGAGGATATTGCAACTGGGGGGGAGGGTGGAGGGACAGGAAAAGAAGTCCTGCAAAAGAACTGAAGTAGTTTGTGAGGAGCTGAAAGTAGCAAGTTTGCAGTATGCGTTTGTGTGGTTTTGGAGTAATTAACTTCCACACCCCAGTTCTGTGTCTCTTCTTGCAAATCAGGCGGCTGTTTTTTATTGGAGATAACTGGTTTTCATCACTTTCTGGACCAAAACACAATGTGGGCTACTGATCAGTTAAACATTAATCGCCCATTTTGATAGATTTAGTGAGGTAGTTAATAATCTGTTGGGGAGTTGAGTTGGAAAAACAAGGAGCCTTATGCTCTTTGGGATTATTGCCTGACTTGGTCAAACCTTTTCTATCTCCAGAATTCAGTTTTTAAAAGAAACATAAAAATATGGGGTTTTTATGTTCAGTCGCTCACAGGAATTTTTAGCTGAACAGTACTACTCTGAGCATGTGGTGGTGGGCAGTCTGTTGTAAGGTACTGTTCAAGCAAGGATGTGTTTTTATCCTTAAAGGCAGGAGCATTTCAGTGGTATCTATGAAGCTCAGGCATCTGGCTTTTAACTTTTTTTTTTTTTCCCCAGAAGTAGTGGTAAGATTTTTAGCACGCTAAGCATTGCTCTTAATAGCAGAAATTAATGTGACATTCTGTGGCTCTCTCTGTTGTCACAGTACTGGGTACCAGTGTATTTACTATTCACCTGAAAACACAGCCAAGGCAAAAGAAGTTCTCAGCAACATCAATCATCTGCAGCCTCTCATCTCAAGCCATGCAGACCTGCTGCTTAGTTCTGCAAGCCAACGCTCCCCAGACAGCTTGAAGAATTCTTTAAAGATGCTTTCAGAAAAAGTAAGATTCAAATCTTCACTGCCATGGAAAATGGAATAACCAAGTTATTGCTGGGGTTTTTTTACTGCATAAATTGACTCCCACAGCATCAGGAAATGTTAAATAAATGAGGCTAAAATAAGCTTCAGAATGTTGTTATTAGAGAAATAATGTTATTTAACATTTCTGTAGGCTTTCCATGTAGAAAATTAATGAAATCTATAAAGATTGCCTTTATTTAAAAGTTTAATTAATTTAATTTCATGTGTCTTCTTTATCCTCTAGTGGCCATGTACTGGGGTTTATCAAAATATCAAAATTTATAAATAATTTTGTGGTATGACAAATCATTTTTAATTCTCTTTCTGTTATGCTTCAAGCTGCTGCTTGTGGGAGATAGTTCAAGTCAGGTTTGTGCATCAGGTTTAGAATAATAGCATGATCAGAAATAGGGATGCAGCCTGTCAAGAGAAGTTGGGAAGATGGCACCAGAAGATCTCAAAATTTAATTCTCTTTCTCCTATTATATTCCTCTGTTGCTCTAGGCTCTTCTGCATGTTAGTTTCTTTAGTTCTATATGAAGGAAGCTAATATTTCCAGCCTGTCTCACAGACTGGAAATGGAGATTAGCTGAAGCCTGCAGTACTTCCCAGTATGTGTTATCCTATAAAAATATGAAGCACTCTAGCTGTGACCTGAGAGGTTGCAAAGTTTCCCTCCACTCCATGGGCCATCCCTTCAGTAACGTGATCCTGGTACAGCTTAATAACATGATCAATAACCATTTCAGTGTATCCTCAGCTATTGGGAAGGGGCAGCCCTTGTGGGCTGTTGAGCACCATTATCCCAGCAGCTCCTCATTCAATGGGAGATTTCCAAATCCGAACATCGAGCTCAGCCGCTCGCTGTGAAGGCATTGCACTGCAGCCACGGGGGAGAGAAACATCGCTCTCTGTTGCAGAGGTGTAAATCCACAGCTGCTCTGAGAACACTGCAGTCGCTGTGAATGTCAGCAATTATAGAGGAAAGCAAGAATTCATCCTGGAAATGAAACGGAGGAATTTGGGGAGGGAGGTTGTAACAATTATAGTGTACCTTTCCATGCAGGAGGGCATTTTCAGCTGTGCGCAGAGCAAGTGGAGCTGCTCTGCTCGGGGTTAGTTCAAAGCAACCTGTATGCACAGGTGAACCAAAGCAGACAAAAAAGTGTTTGTTCTGAAGATCCAAAGTGTGGTTGCTAAGGAATGTGTGTGTTGGCTCTGGCTGTTTGTGTCTGGGCAGGAGGAGGGGATGACTTCAGAGGGGCTGCAGGCAGCCTGCACTAAAGCACTGCTTGAGCCATGGCCTGCTGAGAGTCTGGCCACAGAAAAGAGCCAAAAAAAACAACATTCCGTTTGCAAAAGTCATAGGTCATTTACATTTATAGCTGGTGACTTGAATATGTTCATATCAACTTTTCCGGACCAGGATTAAATTGCTGTTAGTACACGAGCTCAGCATCCCACAGGAAGGGTTCTCACCTGATGTACTCCATGGATGTCTGTCTAGCCTCCACCTTTTGCTTGCAGGAGATGAATCCGGTTGTCTGAACAACTGCTGCGTGAATGCTTCAATACCTGCTTCCCTGTCTGTTACCAAATTTACTCTGAGGAAAAGATGGATAATGGGAATATAATAGGGTGGAAGCATTGCTGAGGAAGCAAGTGTGGTGGGACAGCTCCAGTACAGAGGGAAGAGAGATGGAGAGGAAAGGAAAGACCAGGAAACAACTTCAGGGAAGGCAAATACCATTTCAAACCCCCAAACTCAGTGAACCCATACAATGCTGCAATTAGATCCCTCACAGTTAATTCAAAGCATTTTATTGAGGTCTTAAAATAACCTATCTGTATGATGTAGTACAGTATAGGAGAACCAGGACTAACAGAGTGCCCCTGGTTGTATTTAAGATAGAGTAGCACACTCTCTGCTGAATATAATTACATGATACCTACTTATATTCCTGAGGCATACGTAGTGCTTCTGCTATTCCATCTTTCCTATACTTTTCATATGTAAAAAAAATGCTCTTGCATTTTAACTTGATAGAAATTTAGAAATTAAACAGCTGTTTGAAGAAGTCATAAAAATGATTTGCCTGGTGATTAAATTCCACAAGTTTATTAAAAAGTATATCACTTGATATATAGAATAAAAGCTTGATATAGAGAATAACTCTTTCTATAATTATTAGGTAGCAGTGAGTAAATCTGAGCTATCAATAATGTGAATTACATTTAAGTGTTCATGTTGGAAATGGAAAGACTGGCTGCATGGATTGAAAATAGAAAATTAAATCAAATAATTCCACTGCTGCTTCTTAAATTGAGCTTATTTTCTCATATTAAGCATGGTTCTACTTCTCCATATATAATTTGCAATTTACTGTAGTGTTTTCCTGAGACTAACCTTTTATCATCACTTTTTGTTAATTGATTAAGGAAGCCTTTAGCTGTTGACAATTGTATCAGCATTTGCAGCTTGCAGAAGGCTTGATAATTTCATTTTCCAGCTATGCATATCTTTGTTTGCAGAAATATTCTTTAGTAGAGTATCTAAAAGAATTTGCAAAGTTTTCATTTCATTGTATAGACTCATTTTGTGATTTCAGTGCAATTTCATAAATAGTGATGTTCTGCAAATTTAGCTGTACTGAGCTGTTAGAAAATGAAGTTAAAATGTAGATTGCTGTTAAACCAAGGGGATCCCTGAATGGAATTTAATTACAGAATCATTTTAATTTCTGTATGAAAAAAAAGGAGTCTTCTGTACTGATTTGCTTTTAAAAATTAATTTTCCCTATAAAATATTTCTATACAATTATATTACTTAAACTTTTCAGATCATTACCTAATGCACATTGCAGTCATAATGGACATTCATTACATCAAGTTGTCCAATACTCACCATTTCCTGAAAGTTAAAGCTCTTTTGAGTCTGTCCCTGCCTGATGCAGAGACCTGAAATGATCTCAAGCAGACTTTGAGGGGAAGATAGGTATGAAACCTCAGCAAAACCATGATATTGCCCTTTCTAAGGATAGATAAGTAATGGAGTTCCGACTCCCTTGACGTGGAACTGTAGAAGAGTCTCGAAGAGGAGCTCTGCTGTTACCACACAGCCCCTCAAATCTCATTTTGCCATGGTAAGGCAAAGAATGGCAGGGTTTGATAGCAATATCCCCCAAAGACTAATTTCTTCTCCAAACATGCACCATGTGAAGGTTGGAAATGCAGAAAACTGAAATTGCACTGTAGTGCAATTCAGGACTACCAGGAGACAGTCCTGAGGGGCTGAATGTAAGAAAACTGTTCAAAACCAGCCTTTCCCTCAGGCACCAAGTTGGTAAGGGGGAGAAGGAACGGGTCTGGTATAATTGCCAGGGGGATGAGTAGTGTTGCCAAGCCTAAAGAATCCCAAGTCAGGTCTGAAGGAAGTCCTGGTTTTGGTTTTAAAAATTAGTAACTTAGCTTAGATATGCCTGAGGGTCTTATTTTTAAAACTTTTGGGATTTATTTGCTATAAAAGTTTTCAGCCTTTCCATGTGCAACCATTAAGAAAATACTTTTTCCTAAACATAATGAAAATAAGAAAAAGCAGAAACTCTCAAGGAAATACCTAGCCCAGCAGCTGGAGCCTTGAGGAAACCATCACTCATTTAGAGCCTTTTTGTCTTAAAAGTCGGAGAATTTTTGAGAGGTTATTGAGGCAGGAAGGCAAGAAAAATAAGTTGAGCAGGAGTGGATAGATACAAAAGAAGAGCAAGTAGCAGGAAAAAAGAATGGGATAAGAAGAGAAGAAAGAAGTGCAGAAACTGGGAGAAAGACTTACAGGAAGAAAGATGCTGACAGTTGAAACTTGTTTGGTTTGGGGATTTTTGCTGCTTTTTCTCCAGGTTTTGCATAAGCCACATGTAGGGGGTGAATGAAGCTTGGCTGGGCAACCTTTATTTCTAGCATTTCCTGCTTGTTCAGGCTGGCTCCTCTGACTCTTATCTGCACACCTTCCCACATCCCTGTTTAATTAAGATAGTGTACACAAAGGCCTGAGAAAACTACTTCAGGGTTTCCTTTCTTTAGAAAATACATAAAATCAAGCTTGAAATCAGGCTGATTTCTGGGTACCTGCAATCTGGATAGATACCTGCAGGTAATGACATTTTTCCCTGGAAACACTGCTTTTACAGATACATCTATTTCAGCACTGTAGAGTGGTGGGTTTTATTTAGTGAGATGATTAAAGTGGTTAATCATATTTTATCTGATACTTATTCAGAAATTTCTGTGTAATGGTTGGTCACTCTTGGAACTAGTTCCTGTTGAGGCTTGCCTCTGCAGGTGAAATTTGGAATTCGAAAAAATGTGAAAAGACTATGATCACCATGACAGCTATGGTACTCTTGTGTTAATCCTCAGAACACTGGGATTGTAGAATGTGATGATAACCCTAAAACCCTTGAAATGTTCCTCCTTGTCGGCTTGCTTTGTTTTCTGCCTGTCAGGCAAGCCTGAAACAAATACCCACTCTACTTAAGGGTAATTCAACACCTTATATACACCTTTATACACGTTTTATATATGCACCATTTATACACCTTTTCTGCAGCACTACATTCTTTGGTCTAACCTTTTCATGTAGGATCAGGATCTGTAGGATTGCCGTCTGTGGTGTGGTTTGCTTCAGACAGTCAGGACGGAGACGAGAGACCTCTGGATTTTGGTCTTAGAGCATGGGGTTTATTGTAATAAAGCGTGGGTTTAGGGGACCTGCTGAGAGCGCCAGGCACAGCTCAGAGCAGGTCAGAGAAGTAAGAGAGAGAGAGAGGTACAGGACACAGAATACGGAATAAAAGTGGTGCGGTTACCGTTTACAATACAATAAATCATCTTCTGTGCTGAATATTCTAATTTTCACTAACCAATCTAGAACAAGCTACAAATCCTACAACATTTACATACAGCCTATGAGAGTCATTACATTACCATATGGCGTAATATTTTAAACCCTGCTTTAAACCCTATTTTAAAAACTGCTTTTTGGACCTTCTGCTAAGTTGGTAGGGTCTGCTCTGACCCTTGGACCTGCAGGCAAGCAGAGGGGATTTTTTAATCAAAAGGGGATTACCTTCAGTGGCCATACCATTGTTTCCAGTTATTCAGTTACTGGGGTTTGGTATCTCAAAGCTTGTCTTCATTTTAATCTCGCTTATAGTTGCCATATTCTCAACATCTTTTGCCAGGTAATAATATTTATAAGACTTTCCTATTTCATCTCCCCAACATTTTCACTCGTTTTCCCTTCTCCCAGACGGAATTATTCGTGCACGCCTTCAAGGATCAGCTGGTCAGGAGCGCCCTCCTGGCCCTGTACACGGCCCGGCCGGGCTGTGTCCTCAAGAAGCCAGCTGTGCCCAGGAGCGGGGCAGAGGAAGGAGGGGATGCGCAGCACCAGGACCATCCTTCCCAGATTAAAAGGCAGGACTCCATACCCCACCATTCCGAGTACGATGAGGAGGAGTGGGTAAGTAGCTGGAAACCTCGCTCGCTGTTCCATGGGAAACCCTACGAAACAAGCACGCACCCTAAGCGTCCTTGTCACGCGTCACTGCGGGGGAAAAGGGGTGCAAAACTGTAAAATCGTGTTTTTGCAATGCAGATGCATTGCAGGTTTGGAAGCTCAGTTTGAAAGATCTTCCTAAGTACAGTGTGCTGCTCTGTGACTGCCTGTTTGTGCATAGAACAGTGAAGATGATGAATATCTTCTTGCCCAGACAGAAAAATAGTCTTTCTTTGCTCTTACTTGAATTGGTTTTGGGCGTATTTAGGGACTGGAAGAGCATATGCTCTTCAGAGGGAAATGTTCTTTTCTTCCCCACCCCTCCCCAGCCCTCACGCTCTAACTAGTTTAAATACACATGAATTAACCCTCAGCAAAACAGAGCCCTTTTCCCTTAGAGTCTGTTCTTAGAGGGTGTCTGAGGTTGTGTAAAAGAATTAAACATAACTTTCAGACTTTAACATTCTTAGCATATCATTCAAAGATATGTATTATTTATATGGCTGAGATTTTATAAATCAATTATTTTGGTAGATGTCTTCATAATAGATCTGTTAATTTGTTACATCCATACTCAAACTATTTTTATTCAGTCCAGGCTCATACTTCGAGTTCATCACTATATTCTCATAAATGTAAAGGATGTCAGCATATTCATCTCTATTGTAAATAATTAATAACTTGTGTGAGCTATGGTATTGCACCTGAACTGTAATTTTTATCCACACCAAAAATAAGGGAAGAAGAATATATTTCTTGTCGAGAAAAGGCAATTATTTCCAGCCCCATGCATTAAATAGTCATGAGATTTAAACAATAAATAACTCCTCCTTTTATTTGTCCGCTGGTTTTAGAGCCTTGAATTCACTTTTTCCTGTTTTCTCAACAACCCAAGGGGCTGGAATGGTGGTTCTTTCCTTGAAACTAAAGCCAAAACATTTGTTTTCAACTGCTGAAACATTCAGAAATATAAATAACACAATAGCTGTCATAAAAGAGAGAAATGTCATATTGGAAAAAATGGTGCTTCTGTGCAAGCTGTATTTTAATATAGTACTGCAATTTAGCATCTCTGAAGAGAAGATAGCTTTGCTCTTTTTCATTATTGATAAAAAAAATCTGCCAGGTGCTTGGTCCTCACCTATTAAAAAGTATAAGTGCCTCATTTTGAAGTGTATCTATTTTTTCCTGCTGAATTAGTAAGATTATCTTGATTCAAAATTAAGTGTATATTTCACTATTTTTTGAGTTAAGCTGAGTCAGTCACTGTCAAACTTGAGACGGCACTTGAGACTAGAGAAATTTTGTGATTTTTTCTGAATTTGAAGGATTAGACTTTGATTAGATTTCAGTCCTTTCTGTCAGCAGAGGTGATGGATAATGTTAGTTTTAATGATCCAACTGTCATTAGCATTATGAAAAGAGAAAGAATAAATTCATATAAAATTTGAAAAAGTATTAATCTACTCTGAAAATCAACTATAAAGGAGAAAACCTTTAGATATATTGCTTTGTATGTGCAGTACCGTGTCCTCCTTTGCTGTTGTGGGTTTTTTCCTCATGATTATCAAGCACTAGTGTTATATTTTGCAACTGGATTTTCAGTTTCAGTTTTGCCTGAAATCTAAATCCTTAAACAACTTTTTAAGCTGTTCTGTCCACTTCCCATGACGGTGTTACCTTATGAGCATCGCAGAAATACAAATACTCATCCCAGAGTCACTGGCAGCAGCATGGATTAAGCTGTTTATATTGGTGTACTATGCACAGGCAGCAGGAAAGCATCACCGTTGAAGGAAAAATATTTAACTTGTGAGTTTTACATTGCCTCTGGGTAGATATTCTCTTCTCCTCTTGCCAGCTGCTCCTGCTATCCTAGAACCTCCCTGCAGGAGGGCACAAAGCAAGTCTTCGTGTATAGTGCAAAGAAAAGTGGGCACGCTGCCCCTTGGGGCTAACTCTGCTCTGCACTTCTGTCTGGCTACAAAGGGCACATAAAATGGCTTTTCCAAAAAGCTGAGTACGAATGCTGACGTGGGGATCAGACACGGGGCTGAGAGACTGATGAGCGTGGGGTATATTCCATTCCTTGTGCCACAGCACAAGGGGGTGTTAATCACGCTCATTACTGAAGATATTTGCTTTATCTGTGGGCAGAGCTCAAAGGGACCTTGAGGAAATATCAGAATATCCACCCACATGAAGGAGATCCAGCGTCTTCAGAGCGCTGGAAATGCAGGTGCTGTGTCATACCTGGCACAAGTGAAGCACACAGCAGCAGTGGGGTATGTGGAGAGGCAAGAAATTACTGGGGAGGTTTGTAGTGAATTCAGAAAGGCTGGGAATCCTTTGGAAACAAAGACACAGCCCCTGGGCCTCCACTGGCTGGCAGTGTTCAGAAGGAAGGCATCCACTTAGGTGCAGTGACAGAAAAGAGTATCCATTTCTGCTCCTCAAATTGAGGAAACTCTATTACTTTCTAATGATACTTTCAGAGCAGATGGAAGGAAATAATTTATTTTTTTTTTTCAGTTGGGTGAATGAAAGAGAATTATTTTAAGGGTTCATTTTCAGTTGTCCTAGGAGAAGTACCCAGCTTTCAGTGATGCCAAGGCCTAGCTTTCCATGGAGCTCTTTCAGAGTGCGTGTCGCTTGCCAGCGCCACAGCAGAGGTGACAGCAGAAGTGTGACCATGACCATTTCTAACTAGCAACGCCTGGCTACAGGTGCCAGGACTCCCTAACATCCCAAATGGCTTCTGAAGTTTGGAAGAAGGTGTAAATATGTCATTGCCTTGTCTCAGTGGGGTCAAGCCCAATTACAGATTTTCACCTTCCCTGCCTTGGCTTTTGTACTTAAAGAAGCAGCAATGAGAGGGAGACAGAGATCTTGTTCCTCTCATTCTTCCATACCACAAACTTACCATGCACACAGCTCCAGCAAGTGGTGGGAAACCTGTGATCAGGGGAAAAGTATCCTGCTTAGGAAACTGAGGTCTTAGTACTTCAGTGTATCCAGAGATATTTCTCCTGATCCTTCACTTCACACAGAAGGTTTATGAGAATGCTTACTTTAAAGACTGCATGGACTGTATTTTGTCCTTCAACCTGGCACGTGCTGTAAAATGGTCACTTGTGAGATTGGTCTTAGGCAAATTGAAAATCAGCTGCTTAAGGAGATGAAAGGTGGGTGGAAAATGTGCTGGGCTACAGGAAAATATTCTGGAAATAGTAATGGATGGCAATGTGAAATGGACGCATTTCTTCTCATGGAGAATCATAGAAAGCTGCTCGATTTTCACTGATTGGAAAATGCATTTTTACTTGAAGTTTGTTCCTGCCAAACTACAGAATTCCAACAACCCTCTTAGAAAAATTGTGACAGCCTTTGGTGCAGACAGAATAACATCTAAGTGAATGATACATAGCTCTACTTTTTCAATCTGCCTATAATCCCAGGAACCTCCTATGTGGAGAAAAAGAGCTGTGGGACAGCCCTTGCTCCTCTCACTTGCTTGTATGTATAAAAAGCTAGATATAAGATAATAAGAGTGAGCTTTGTGTCCCCAGATGTTTATGAATTTTGCTTCTAAACCCTCAGGGAATGTTTGTGTGAACATTGCATAGACATCATTTCAATGCTGGGTTAATAGTTGGTTTGAACAGAGAAGAGTGCTCTTTCCAAAGTGAAACAAGGGTTCATATTTTTGTTGCTTGTGCAATAACTCCAGATGCTCATTAAGAACTTAATGCTTTTGTGTTGGGATTAAACTCCCCCAGCAGACAGAGGAAAGGGAAATTGCATTGCTGCAGCCACGCTGAGCAACTTGAGGCACATATTCCTCAGCACCTTCTGTGACTGGAAGCCCTGAAGTTTCCTGATACTCTCTGTTAAAAGTTGCTGATATTCGGGGTCTTGAATTTTTAGTATTTTCAGTGTTTTACAGCTCTTCATTGAATCCCCCCCCATACTTGCAGGTGGTAAAAATCAGTTGTTTTGCACATATTCTAAATGTTTTTCAGGATTGCTTGAGGTGGATATAGGATGGAACTTTTGAAGGAATCTATACCTGTCCTCTGTCTTTTAATTGTATCTAAGCATGAGTTTTCAATTTTCTTTAACCTTCTCTCTTGTTATCTTTTACAACTCTAGTTTTGTACCTGAAGACCTGAGATATACATAATGCTCCTGGCATTGTAAAGTACAAAGCAAATTAGTGATATTATCTTCTCATTTCTAACCCTCAAGCAAATCTGGTTGGCCTGCATTATTTTCAGAATAACTCAGCATTAAAACATGTACATGGTGGGGGTGGGTTCTGTGGGTTTGTCATGGTTTGGTTTCGGTCTGGTTGGTTATCTTGTGTGCAGTCTCATTTCTTGTATGGCTTGGTTTTCTCCTTGTTCAATGCCACAAAATATGTGCAAGAGCTTTGATTTCTGCAGCATCCAGCACCTGAAGCACCCTCCCTGGATCTCTGTTCCACAACAGCTCTTTCTTACGCTCCATGTTATTTCTTTTGCTCTCTGCTTATACAGAATTTCTTCTATCATTCTATTACTTCTGTAATTCTCTTACTTATTACTGATTCAGTTAAGTGTGATGGTTGCAGTTTATGTGAGATGTGAAGAACGAATTTGAAATTTTGTTACTTAATAAACATGCCATGACAGCAAGTTTCTCATTCTAGTCCTTGAATTTTGCATTTGCTTCAGCAGAGTAACTGATGTGATAAAATACAGGATATGTTAAATTATCAAAAAGAGGTTTTTAAGTACTATGACAGAACTGCCACTTCCATACGAGGTTGGATTTGGCAAGGCTTTGAGTGTGTCTACAGTCTTAAGGTATCATTTAAATAGACAAACTGCTCAGTTCCTTGCTATTGCACCTGAAACTTTGCCTGCATTTTCACGTTGAGTTTGAAGCACGTGTTTTCTCGTGTCTAAAAACCACAACTGTTTCAGCTCATTTACACTGCAAGAAGAAACTCCGTGAAAAAGGCTCAGGTTGGTAACAGGCTGAATGAAGAGAGAAACACTCATATGCTGACACCCAATATTTCTAGTAATTTGCATGTGTTTGTCTCCACTTTAAAGTGTTAAGTTACTTCTGTCTCTTTTTTTTTTTTTTCTTCTTTGATAGCATGCACTGATAATTCTGTCCTTTTCAGGACAGGGTGTGGGCTAATGTGGCAAAGAGCTTGAACTGCCTTATTGCCATGGTGGACAGGCTGCTTGAAAAAGACACGGTCAGCAGCAGTAAAGAGGGTGAGAACGAGCCTTCAGCAGCAGATTGTAAGGCGGTGCATACAGGCGGTAAGCAACCCCCCCACTTTTTGGTTTTTTTAAATCATTAACTAGAGTAAATAAAAATTTAAACAGCTACAGAAAAGTCATCTAGAGAAGACTCCACAGTATCTTCAATGAGAGTGCTAAGAGCAAGGTTTTGTGCATTTGTCGGGAGGTTATTTATCAAAGTACAGATTTATCATATGCTCAGGCTGCTTGCTGTGCTCCCTTGTTTGTGCTACAGTGTAAACCTTTTGAAACCACTATGTTTTCTTTTTGAAGGCTGATGGAATTTAATTTACTTTAGATTTTACTTGCATGTGGTAATTTGAGGGGAAAAAAAACGGAGTGTGTTTTACCCTGTAGGAAACCTGTAAGGAAAGGTGAACATTCTGTATCAGTGTCATTCTTCTGCAAACCCTTCCACTTCTCTAAGGCAATATACTGATTTTTGTTTTCTGATTTGATAAACTTCATTTTTACCTGGATATATGTGTCAGCCTGTGTCAAAAAGCCAAGTAGGCAAATTCCATGAGATGATGTAAAGAAAATTTTGTCCGCAGCAGGTCCTTGTCACCAAATCTTCTGATCTTCTCCTATGGCTTATTTGTGTTTGCATTCTCTATGCATAGATTAGATCTGCTTAAGAAGTCTGATGAGACTTTTGGGTCTGAAAGTGTGTTTCAACAATGAAACAGATCCTTAGTGATAGTAGTGGTAGTCCTAATAGAAGGAAATCATAGCCAACCTTTGTACCACTCTTCAGCTAGATAAAACAACTCCCCATACAAAACAGCAAACCAACACAACTACTTTATTCTATGGAGCTTTGCAGTTTGGACTTTCTTTTTTTTTAATTGTTTGTTTTATCCTGTATCTTCTGTTACATATTCTCCCCAGAATTTTGTATCATTTCATATCAAGAGTTTTAATGTTATTAGTACTCACTTGCAATTTCTTTCTTACATGTAAGAATGAAAATTACTTTATCAGCTGTGTACTGTTTGTGTAGTACTGTGAGTATGGTGAGTTCTATGGGATTCTGGTTGTAGTGTTGATTTTTAATGCAGGTGTAACATCTGCATTTTTACCAGTATGAGAGATTTGTGCTGGAGTCCAGGAATCCTTGTTTTCGGTGCCAGATATGTTGGACTTGATTTTGTATGAACAGTCCAGGGAGCAGCTTATTCCTTGTCTCTTTGCTTCTCTAATTTTCTGTCTACCAGGCATGCAACATTAGAGAGGTAGATGATATCATCTCTGTTCTCTAGTGAAGGCTTGCAGGTGCAGAGTATCAACACAGCTTTCTACATTTTTCCTGCCTTCCTCAGAGAACGTACAAATATTTAACAGTCAGGTAGGTGTAGTTTTGAACTTGGAAGAATCCTTAGATAGTGAACCCAAGCATATCCATTGTGATTAAAAGAGCAAAACTGAATACTGTTCTTGTTCCTAACACCCCGCTCTTTAATTCATGTGTATGCACAGACACACACGTCATGGGCTTTATCTGTATTTCTAGCTATGGAACAAAAGTTCAGATTTCCAGACCTCCCTCCTCTATCTGAAAGAAAAGGTATGATTTAGGACAATTATTTTGGAATGCTTTCTGGCATGCCTAGCAACATGAACTTTAACAGATTTTCCTTTACGCTCTTCAACCCCCTGAACATGTCCTCTGTTATTCTGTACATGCCATTATATGGATTTAACCTGTCCATTTGAGACTTTAATTCTAGTGTGCTCAAAGCTTTGACTCAGGCTCACACCTTACACAGGCAAATGAAATATTGGTTAGAGCTTTTAGGTCAGAAGCCAAAAAAAAAAAAAAAAAGTAGAAAGTTGCATCATTTTAAGTCCTATAAAAAGTAGTCATCAATGGAAGGTAGCTCTTGCTAAGCAATAATGGTAATTGTAATGGCTCGAAAATTAGATGAGTTTCATCCATCTGAGAAGATGTCTTCTGAAGCTGGTGGGCCAGGGACACAAAATATATCAAGCTGCTATGGTGCTGGAATAAATTCTTCTCTTTTTCCTTCATTTCAGGGCATTCCCTATTTCTCTTGAATCAGTGCAGGTGCCCTTCTGAAAGAGCAGAGTCAGTGCTTTTGTTGAGCGGTCCTGAAAGTTCTTTAACACCCCATCACATGAGATCTGCAGAGATTTGTGGGGCAGACTGCTCTGTTTTCCTGTTTTCCTTTTTGCAGAAGACATGAATTGTGGAATGCCTTGGACAGCTCGCAGGACTTTCAAGGTCATGCAGAAATTGAGACTTTTAAAATTGCTTTCTTTTATAGGACTAACTTTAGAGATGGAGCTTTCTGAAGAGCTACCCAGGTGTGTGCCAAAGTTGTTTCCCTAACGATTTTCAAAACCATTGCCTTTGGGGCCAGAATTTTTCATGCTTGACTTCTCTATGAGAGTGTGGGTTTAGATGTTTGTTTTTCTCTGCATCTCCCTCTCTGAAATTTAACATGAAACCCTGAGGGTGCACCGAGAAGCACCTACATAGAGGCTGAGATTCCAAGTTTAGAGTTATAAATTTGGCCTTAATTCTGCTTCATTTTACACTTGGAGCCTGGTTGTGAGTTCATAGTGTCTTCCTAGATATAAAATCACAGTGTGTGTACACTTATGGGCACATTTATAAAATTACAGAATTTTATGCTCCTTACAATTCACAAACATGACATAAATGAAAAGCTTACCACATCTTGCTATTATATATGATATGTGATCTGAGCATATTTGAGCATAATGTATTTCATTAATACTGCAAATGTATGGGCACAGATTGGTCTTTGAGTCTGAAACTGGTTTAGTGCTGGAGTTGGTCCTCAGAAAAATTCTGCTGCTTTTGGAAGAAAAAAGAATACAGAGTTTTTAACAAAATATTGATAAATATGCCTTAAAGTATGGGATGAAATTTTGGCTTATTTAGTGAAACTTACAATTTTTTTTTGTAGCACAAAGCAATGAAAAACAATTCAAAGAATGCACACGTTCATTTTAGATGACAGAAAACGTTATGACAATAATTTGATGCAGCAGCATCTTCAGATGACTGTAGATGTTGTTATAACATATATTCAGAGTTTCCTAAAGTAGGTTTATATTTGCAGTCTCAATGTTGACATTGTGTGATCTTATTATTTTTTTCCAAACATGTCCATATTTATTGTTTGGAATCGTTGTAATTGAAAATATTGGGGCACTTCTTTTCCTGTACTCTGCCTTTCAATGTGAATTATACCTTCCTTAGCTTAACTTTTCATGCAGTCTGACCTTTTGAGTGTATTCTAAAGACTGAATTTGAGTTACAGTTACCAAGGTAACATGCTATGGTTTCATCAGTTGCCGGATTATGATTTCTCTGCAGGATAAATCAGGAACAGTAGAAGGATTTTAAAGGAGAGGGGGGCTTTTTTGTTGTTCTTTTAACTCTAGTATGGTTTGCCTTGGAGAAATATGTGACAACATTAAATTCTTTTGATTTTTGCCTTTTCGTTTTCCACGAGAGCTGGGATGTGAAAGGCTGTCCTGCAGCATTAGACGTGCCAGTGAAACACAGCAGTTTGCTCTTGTGCTCGCACAGCCCCTGACAGATCTCCGTGTCTGGCTGCTGAAAGAGGCTGCTGCTCCCATCTGCTCCCTGTACCACCCCATCAGAGCTCCCGCCCAGCTGCTCCTCCCCTGGCTCTGGGGGAGAGCTCCCTAATTTGGTACACACAGGATCCACCATGTTATCTCAAACGGTTTGAGCTGGCAGTGTGCTTGCAGCTGGGTTTTGCCCTGCAGTGAATTACGGAATCATGAGCTCTGTGAATGGGGCACTGATAACCTTCAGCACAGGTAGCAAAGAGCACCTGGGGAATGGTGCCACGTTTCCTAGCTGGAATTAGAGGAGACATCTGTTCATGCACACATTGCTACAGACATATGTGGTTTAATTTTTCTTGTGTTATCTGACACCTGTTGGGGACTATATAAGTCTAGATTCAAACTTTCTGACTTTCAGTGCCCTGGGCATGGGCACTGTATCCTTTCAGTGCATCCCTTCCAACGCAATGCTGGTAGAAGTGGGAAATAAAGCCATGCTCTAGTTTTGTTTCTGTCTTCAGAAAAGCTTTTATTATAAGTTATCATTTAGTCAAGAAGACAAAAAGCTTTTCTGTGGTCTGCGTTTCCTTGAGTAACAGACAAAATTTATTTTGAGCAATCATTTCTGAAAAGCTTTCTCTTCCCTTCCTCTTCCTCACATTTCTCTTTCCTTTTCCCTTAAGCTTGTCTTTCCATCAATTCTGCTTATACTTTTGTCTTTTCCTTTCCCCTCTCGCTTCTGTGTCATCCTTTTCTTTTTGATAGGATACTTGCCTGGGCCAAATGTAGCCCAGCACACAAGACAAGCCCATCAGCAGTACTTTCTCTAATATTTAGGCTATAGACAGAAGCTGAAAAATGTATAAGGGAAAGAAAGACTATTTAACTGAATCAACAAGCTAAAAGAAAATATCAGAATATTTAGTTGCACAGCATTCATAGAGCAAGATTTATCCATTGCTCCTATGCTTAAAGTGCATTGGATTTCCTTAGCATTGTCTTTTACTGCCTTTGTCTTCTTTTTCTGTATTCATTGTGACTGAACCTGCTGAGATACCTGTATAGTATGATTAAATGGTTTCAGGTGTCACTATTAATCCATGTGACACTGTAGAAAATCTTGGATGATTACAATGGAATAGTAAACCCCAAGAATTCAAAATCATTCTTCTGGACACATGAACTGTGCAAAGTAAACTGATAGTTTTTCAAGTGCAGGAATATCAGGAAGACTTGTTCAGGTTTTTGGTGTTCCTGTGAGAACTGCCATAGCATTATGAGCACAAAGCTTCATCCTTTCTCAAAAAGCTTAGCCCTCTTGCTGGAGTTAAACTGAGCTCCAAGAGCTGAGTGGCAAGACGAAGAAATAAGAACTGACCTTTCCATGGTGCAAAGTTGAGTATGTGAACTCTTCTAAGTCAGTCTTTTTAAACCTTCCTTCAAGAAATACGAACTAAAAGGCTGTTCCTGTCCTAGCTGAGTAAAATCAAATTCTGCTTTAATTATTTCCTGCTGGTTTTGAGGGATTTACTGCTGCTCTGCATTGGTTGGTTGGTTTGATTTGCCTGCCGTTTTCCTTAAAACAGAGTTTGTCTAATGTTCAATTTGTGATATCAAGACAACACATTTATGTTGTTTTACCTCTATTACTTCAATTCTGTCATGGATTATTTGTATGATCAGGTAGTAGGTGTTTAACTAAAGTGAAAAGTTACCTCGTGGGTAGCTGCTGTTACGTTTATTACCATATGTCTGTAGTGCCCTCCTTTCCTTTGAGAGTACGACATTATGCTTTCTTCTGCTTTTAATTTAGTTTTTTAGGTTTAGATTTTGACTTCATACCATTTAAGTTTGGAGGTGATTTAGAGCCATTCATGGATTTTATGTGGCACAAACAGCAGTGACAGAATTGGCTTTTTTCTCTGTTGCTAGGGCAAAAGGAGATAGGAGTGCTATGCTGAAGCATCAGTGCTTTTCCTTTTTGGTTACCAGCATATTTTGATAAGCACTTCAGTGGGCCTGAATTTGAAAAGAGCAGGAGCTTGCTTTTCTGCCAAACTTTATCAAATTTAACATGTGGTTTGACATATTGCAACTTGGCTATGAGCATGCAGAGCTGACTAGCTGGGCGCTAAGCACATCATTTTCCTGGGCAGGCCTGTTGATTGTGGGAATATGGGACTGAAGGACATTTTCCAGCAACCAAAGGGCAAATCCTGTCAGAGGCTGAACTGCCACAACTCTCCAAGCAATGGACATGGAAAATCTACTCAGTGCTTTGCTGGCCATACACTTTTGTTTTAATCACATCCTAACTGCACAGTGGTGGTACTATCATTTTAATTTCATCCTTCTATTTTTCATTTTAATATGTTTGGCTTTTATGCCTCATTTTAGTTTCCTTTTCAGTGACTGACTAGCACAATTTTTGTGTTGAGTTTCCTTCATTCATCGGTAGGCTCTGACAGTTTCTTTAGATGCTAAGTATTCCAAACTGACAGGCTGCCCATGTCATTTTAGCGACCTGACAGTCATCCTGGAGTCTCCTTGCTGCTTCTGTTCCTGCTCCTAATGCCTTTTTTGAGATGTTTACTCATTCACTTAATTCTTCAGCCTTTTTCAAAGCATTTTCCACTGTGTTGTGGATAAAAATCTTGCAATTTTAATTTAAAAGAAAGTTGAGATCTGAAAGGTCAATGTGTGTGTGTCTGTGAACACGTTAAACACAAAAGCAGTAATTTGTACTATTCCTTTCCGGAAGTGATTCTTCAAAGGTGCTCTGAAAGGTACTGTATCCTAAAAGGTATACGAAGTGAATCTACAAAGTCACTCTCAGAAAACTCTTTTAGATATGTCAGCAGTAGTTCAAAAGCAAGCAGCATCCTCGGGTATCAACAATGCTGTGGCAGGTTAGGTCCAGATAATATAAATCTGAATTTAAACCAGGATTTTAAAGCTCCCTTTACAAATAATATCTTTTCATGAATTGTATTAGTATTACATATTTATGCCTTGCATACAAGACAATCTTATTTCCCAATATCTACTAAGTTTGCTTGTAAGCTTCAAAATACCACTTTGTTTGTTTGTTTCACAAACTTCAGTTTCACGGTGGCTCTCAGTTTCAAGGAACAACTTACAAGCTGCAGTACTTACATATAAGTAGGTGCTACCGATGGATTTTTGGATCTTTGTGCATTATTAATGAATGACCCCTCAGTTATATTCCAGCTGGAGCATTTGCAGCAGGACATCCTGCATAGCAAGTGACACAGGACAATCTTAACAGACCAAAGACTGAGCACCTTTTTTTTTTCCTACAGTTGTCTTTTCTAAGACATCAGTCTCTGATACACCTCTTATTTTGATTTAAAATAAAAGGATAAGCATGAGAATATCCTTATCCATTCATGAACATTCTTTTTTTCAACAATGCAATCCCTCTCATATTTGCCAACTAGCTCCACCTTCTGGGGAATGGACATCCTTATTAGCTGAGATCAAGAAGTTTCAATGTGAGCAAGGAGTAGATTGTTATGGGAAACTGAATCACACAAGGGTTGTCTTCTTTCCTTTTGACATGTGCAAATCTATTTATATTCTATAATACTTTATCTTTTCTCAGTCGCTAAGGTAAGGTATTCTACAAACATACCATTTTTATTGTTTTCTAAAAAGCCAAATACATATGTAAGTAAGACTCTGTATTCTTTGGGACATTAAGTGCTCATTAGGATTTATTTTTAATAAATTTAGTGTGAATGTCCTTTAACAAAAAATAGTCTTGAGAATTTCAAATCTTCAAATTCCTTTTTAATGCAACTACTACAGACAAAAATTACTTATGTTTGTAAGTTAGTATTCTGAACACGCAGTCTCTCCCCAAAAAAATATTCTGAGGAAAATTATCTTGAAGCTACCACAAGGTATGTGCAAAATAATTTGGAAAATTGTAATAGAAGGTGGTTATCAGTTGTTTACTGCCAACCTGGAAGGCTGCATGAAGGAGAATCCACTTACATTTGTTCTGGGTCCGGTATTATTCAGTATTTTCATTACTGACTTGCCTTATGAAATATGGATGATGCTTATAAAATTTGCAGATGCTTAAAGCTGGGAGAGGCTTTAAGCACTATGGTAGCAGGATTAGAATGGATCCTGATGAAACGGAGCACTGAAATATTAGGCTGCAGTTCAGTAAGGACAAATACAAAGTTATGTTCCTGAAGAAGCAGATGGAGTGATTAAGTGGCAGCTCAATAGAAACAGATCTAAGTGTTCTGTGACTTGTGGCCAGTATGTGACCCCCTCTATTCATGAAATTAAAGGATGGTTTGGGCTGGAGAGGACTTTAAAGAGCATCTCATTCCAACCCCTTTGTCGTGGGCAGGGACACCTTCCACTAGAGCAGGTTGCTCAGAGCCTCATCCAGCCTGGCCTTGAACACTCCCGGGGATGGGACATCCACAGCTTCTCTGGGCAACCTGTGCCAGTGCCTCAGCACCACAGGGAAGAAATTTATCCTAATATCCAATCTAAACCTACTCTCTTTCAGTTTGAGACCATTGCCCCTTGTCTTGTCCCTACATGCTCTTCTTTTATGAAAAAGGCTGTTAACCCTATCCACATAATCTGAAATTGTAATAGCAGGTTCAAAAACTGTGGTTAGTTCTAGAAATTCAGCTTTTTCTCTTGCGCTTGCTGTCAGAGTATTTGCCACATCCTTGGCTGTGTTTGTACCCAGCTCTGCTTTCCCATGGAAGCTGTCGGTTTGCTGTACCTTGGTCTACTTTAAAATGGCCAAGTATAATCTTTTTCATTATTTGCTCAAGTAAGATGCAGCCAACAAACTCTATTCTTACTGCTTACAGCCCTGTTCATTGGTTCAGTGTGCATTACAACTTTTGAGCTTATTTGCTGCAGTTGCTTTCGTTGGCATATGTTTATTGACTAATTTAATAAATGACTGTAATTTGACTTGAAAGAAGATTTTAGATTGCCTGGTTGTCTGCTCTGACTTCCAGTTTGTCTACCTTATTTCTAAATTCATCTGTGTTTTGCAGCAGCCTCTGGTTGTTCTTTTGCTTTTATTCCCCAGAATAAACACCCCTGTTAGATCATGTTGTTTTCTCCTCATGAAGAGGGGAAATAAAGTTGCTGCTCAGCTTTTTCATCATCTTAAGGAGATTAAACTCTAAACCTTGGTAACTCTGCTCTGCAAGCTTTCAGCTTTTCCAGGAGTCCCTTTAAAACGTGTACACCAGACCTCGGCTCGCAGTGTGTCATCACTCTCTTAGTCGATGGCATGTATAAAATCACCTCTTTCTGCTGAAGCTTGTCACTGTGGTGGCTTATGATCTGTTTTGTCAGGTTGGAACTCATTTCAGAAGTGCTGTTTTCCAGGCGATGCTTCCTCAGTCTGTATTACTCGCGTTTAAATATGCATGACTGTGTTAGAGCACGTGTTGGCTGGCCACAAAGACAACAGAGGAGCTCAGCTTGCTCTCTGTGCCTGCTCTGCCCTCATTCCCCTTTCCTGCTCCTTACTTTTTGCAGTTTCTCCCAGCTTTCAAAGCTCTCTGCAGTCTTCTTGGCTACGGTTTTATTAATTCATGTGTTTTTCTGGAGCTCAGCCAAAGGGGCTGAAGCGAGCAGCTCTGTCTTCCTGCCTAAAGAGCTTCCTCAGTACTAACGAGTCTTTCACTGGCCTGACTCAGAATGTTACCTGGAACAACATGCTGCTGTCTTCCACCTAATTACAACAGGTTTTAATTATCATTGATTCTTAATTACACTAATCTACAGAAAATATGAGCCAGTGATGGACTGTATTAAGTCAGTTGCATTCCCAGCTTTTATATAGATTGTTCTAAAGTGTTTTAAACTATACAATGAAACTGAGATGTAGATTGTGAAGGAGGGGGATTTATTTGTTTTTATTATTTGCTCCATTTACAGGGTAGGCAAAGCCATATGCAACTACAATGCAGGTCTGATTTTATTAAATCCCATAAAATTTAGGAACAGCTGGGATAATTGGGCAAGTTAGTGTAAGCTGTTCTGAATTTCCTCCATTCCTAGTTATCACTGTTTCATTTGGAATATATTAAGGAGTCCCATTTTTCAAGCATTTTGCTACCTTGTTTTTTTCTGATATTCCTAGCATGTATTTTAACAGAGCAAAACATATTTCAAAATAGTTCTAATTCTCTCTGATAGCAGTAGCTAAAAAAATAATGAGTTCAATATCTCTAAATATTTAAAGAGAACAATATAGAGAGAAGCTAAAAAGAAAAATTAATATGATCTGAAGCTTATTATACTTCCAGCCTGTACCTTAAGCAGGTAATACCCTTCCAGATACCTATTTGTTACTGTGTTTTGCTCTCCAGCACGCAGTTTTTCTTAAATATTGGGTTATTCTCTCTTTTGGGTTTTTGATGCTACTTCATTTCTTATGTAGCCAATTGTAACTCCTGGAAAGAACAGGAGATCTTCATCTCCACTGTATTTATCTTGTGCTAAATGCAGTTTAATGTTTTCCCCTGTATGCTGTTTGTGACACAAATACAAGTTTTATAGAGATGTAAGGACTGTTAAATTCGGGGTGCAGCTGGATTCAGGCCGGGGATTTAACCCCAGTGCCAGTGGTCAGCTGGAGTCCCTAAGCATGTTCTCCAGTGGCATTTCTGGTTCCATAGTGCTTTGGGGAGAGCTGCAGGGTTGTTTTAAAGGGCAGGGTGATCTACACAGCCGCTGCAGCTGTCCTTCCTCACGGAAAAGGATTTTCCATGACAAGTTTCCCGCTGTGGAACGGGTGACCTGTCTCGTTGCAGGTGACTGGTACGAGCAGCTGTACCCGCTGGTGATCACGCTGAAGGACTGCATGGGAGAGGTGGTGACCAGGGCCAAGCAATCCATGGCGTTTGTCCTGCTCCAGGAGCTCGCCTGTGGCTTGCCCCAGTGTTTGACGCTGACCCTAAGGAGAGACATCGTCTTTAGCCAAGCAGTAGGTTGTCTTGTGTCGCTTACTTCCTTCTGTTGCTGTAATTATAACCATACTGTTCATGGCAGTGCTTGTGGTTTTCTTTTTTGTTGTTTTTTTTTTCTTTTTCCGATTTGACACAACTTTTAATACATTTTGCATGGTATTCACCTAAATATCTTATAATGTAGTAGGAAAATAAATAGTAAATATAAATCCATAGTGCTAGTATCACTGAAGTCAGAGAAGCAGGTCAGCAATGGACTGGAAAGGTTGCCTAATTTTGCTTTTGCACAAAGAATTGTCCATAAATCTATTTTTAGTCTTCCTGAGTTAGACAGTTTTCAAGTCTAGCTTTGAGTATGTCTTGCTGGTATTCAAAATCACAGAATCGCAGAACAGTTAGGGTTGGAAGGGGCCTCTGGAGATCATCCAGTACAATCCCTCTGCCAAGGCAGGGTCACCTAGAGCAGGTTACACAGGAACACATCCAGGTGGGTTTGGAATGTCTCCAGAGAGGGAGACTCCATGACCTCCCTGGGCAGCTGTTCCAGTGCTCTGCCACCCCCAGTGTACAGAAGTTCTTGCTCATGTTGAGGAGAAACTTCTTGTGTTTGAGTTTATGGCCATCGCTCCTTGTCCTGTCACTGGGAACCACTGAAAAGAGTCTGGCACCAACCTCTTGGCACTGACTTTGAGATGTTTATACACATTAATGAGATCCCCTCTCAGTCTGCCCTTCTCCACTCTGAGCATGCCAACTCCCGCAGTGCCTGCTCGTATGAGAGGTGATCCAGAGCCCTCACCATCCTTGCGTCCCTCCTCTGGACCCTCTCCTTGTCTTTCATGTCCTAATGAGCCCAGAATTGAGCACAGCACTCCAGATGTGCCTCACTAGGCACCGGCTAGGCAGCATCAGCATTCAAGCTAGGGATCTTTTTTTTTTTCTCCTGGTCACCTCAGGAATAGAGAGCAGATTATTTGTTTTCGTTTTGCGGCAGTATTTTAAGTGTTTGAAGACTATTTTCATGTTTCTTCTCAGAACTGTCTTCCCATGGTAAATAACTGAAGTTCTTTACATTTTCTTCTGTAGATCATGTTTTTTCAGATAGATTTTTTTCTAAATATTTAATTTAATTTCTCCCTAAAGTTATATGTTGCAACTACCAATGAGATTCAGCTGTATTAGATGTTGAACCACTTGCAAGTCCATCATAATTCACAATCTTATGTGTTTAAATACTGGCAACAGGATTCTGGCCTGATTTATGTCAATGTAAATAACACACAATGGCACAAAAAAATTAAACTTATATAAATTAAGGGAATATTTCACTACTTTATACACAAAAAAATACATCAACAATATATTATTATGAAATCATGTATATAGTCACTAAAGCGAAATATCTATGCTGTTTTCTCAAATATCTAGATGCTACCTCTGTTGTGTATAATTATAGCAAGCCTCATTTTAATTGCTTGTCTTGTAACAGTACACCTCTTAATTGCATGTGTTTTAATTATCTTTATAGCTCACTGGATTGGTCTGTGGGTTCATAATCAAACTGCACACAGGTTTACACGATCAAGGATTTTTACAACAGCTTCACACTGTTGGATTGCTCGTGCAATATGAAGGACTCCTTAGTACATATAGTAAGTATTGTCTGGGATAAAGTTCCTTATGCACCCAGCCCAGAAGTTTACCCAGGATGTATTTATTTTAATCTCTGCTCTGTTTCCAGTAATTTGACTTGTTGAATCAACAAATATTATCCCTAGAAGACATTAGGCTTCCACATAATATCACGGCTGAAGTCACTGATACTGTGTTGTCAATTCTGCAGCAAAGATTATTCGTCTATTTTATTCTGAGCCTCTCTGAGAACACGAGCTGCTAATTGTTCCATGCAGACCTGACCCAAAATACCGGGTTTACAAAGCTGATCCAAAGAGAAGATTTAAACCATTACTGCCTCTATCAAAGATAGCCTGAAAACAGTTTAATTCTTAGTCTGTTACAGATGCCATTATTTGATAGGTATTAAAAAGGACGTTTGGAGGGAGAAACTGCCTTATGTTTCAAACTTTGAAATAGATCTATTGGAATCTTTCCTCAAATCAGAGATTTTGATCGAAGTAGGGGGATTTAGCATTTCTGCAGCTTTTTAATGCGGTCGCTCACTTGGAGATTGCTGTCTTCCTCCCTTTTGCATGATACTCGTTGTTATTCTCAAAATTGTTGTCCTCCATCAGCAAGGCAGCCATTAAAAATAGTTTCAGAATAGACAAAAATGGTTCTTCTGAGGTTATTCTATGCCAGTATAGAGCAGGCTGATTTTCAGAGTTGCTTAATTTTCACAGTTATAATTTGGGCCACAGAATTGTCAGCAGTTCTAGAAGTCAGCCTGGTTTTAAGTAGGTTACTTTAATGTGGATTTAGGGCTGTGATTTTTAGATGCACAGACTGGAAAATATAATCTTCATATTGCTTTACTATAACCTATACAGTGACTGATCTGCCAACTCTGTTAATAACCTCTTTAATCTTTTCATGTAGGTGAAGAAGCAGGGATGCTGGAAGACATGGCCGTGGGCATTTCAGATTTGCAGAAAGTAATGTTTAAAGTCATAGAAGCCAAATCAGAAGATTTTTTGCCCATTATAACAGGAAGGCGGTAAGAACTTTGTTTCCTGGAGCCCAGGAAACAAAGCTACAATCTTAATCTGTAGCACATGAAATCCAGCTCATGGTTTTCTTGTTGCTGAATTCTGTTTTATGGAAAGTGCAGTAGTTTTACTTTTCAGAAGGTGAGGTAGTAGGCATTTTAAAATCTTGTAAGCTCTGGGTTACTCTCCTGATGAAAAGCTAAAAGTTCCAGTTACTAATACAAATTAATCAGAACAATGTCTGTGTTGTGCAGAGGTGCAGGTGCATTATTCATACTCAGATAGTGAATCAAAGGCAGGTGACAAGGTCAATAGTTACAAATGTTGCCTCTAACTGAGAAGCTTTGGTTTTGAATGTCCAGAATTTGTATTTCAATGTGTCAAATGGAATTGCAGTTCCAAGAGTTAGGCCTTGATTGTTTTTAAGATGGAAACCAAAAAACTTGGATGCCAAAACTTAGTGGTCACTTTTGAAAAATGAAGCCTTTCTTAGCTGCTGAAAATCACGCAGGGCATACACAACCTCAGAAATTCTTGTACAAAACCACTCATACTTTATGAATCTCACATAAGTACTGCTGAATGTCAGGACATAAACTGAAATGCTCCATTAATCTTGGCTATTTGAGGGTTAACAAGACTGGAACAGATTTTTCATCTTCATTATTATTTTAGTCTGAAGCTCCAAATGTTTTTACTTTTGTCGAAATCACTTCCTTAATAGTATCATTATTCTTAAGATGACTGTAAATTAAATTCAGCTAAAAGCAGCAACTTTTAGAAAATATATATTTCCTCTGAAGGGGGCTTTCACCACTGATTTACTTAATTATTCTGGATGATTCACTCTCATCCTATGGGTCTTCCAAGAAAGGATTGAAATAAATAGCAGGAAGGCTAGAGTATAGTAGGCGACACATTGGGAATAATTAAGAATAATTATTGTGTGTGGCTAAAACAGAGGAAATACATCCTTTTTAAATCACAGCAGTGAAAAATCTTGAAAAGCCCAGCAGCTACATTTACTGGCTTGCTGCCATTACTGTGGTCCACTGAACTGTCACACCAGGAGGTTCTGGATTTGAACAGACCTGAGCTTTCAGCTGCCTCAGGCATTCTGGATTGATGGAGTAGTCAGTGTTTAGGAAGAAGAGCTATGGCCCATGATTGCTGTACTGTACTTACAGGCAGGTGTTCACTGGATGGGATTGGTATCAGAAAAAACATAAAATCTGTAATGCTTATGTGGAGGAGTCCCATTCCTCTTAGAGCTGTGATGAGACTGCTCCTATCAGGCAGCACTGGAAGTCAACCATAAAAAGAGAAGACAGTGAAAAACCTAGTTATTTTCTAATTAATGTTTAGGAAACCGTCAATTTTTAGATCAGTTTGGTTGTTATATGGTGTGGCTCGATAAAATGAGACTAAAAGACTGTAGAAATGCAAGACAGAAAATCAAGCTACAAATTGTTACCTTGAAGAGTCAGCGTATTCACTGGTAATTGTTTTTCCTAAGGGGAAGGGCTTAAGCCTGAGATTCTGTGTGCACAAGCAGATCAATCCAAAGTGTGTGGCACTGTCCAGTGCCTGACCTGCTGGTGTGGGTGGCTGATCCCAGCCACCCAGGGGAAGAGAAGTTCTATTCAAGAGCCCATGTTCAAAAAGATTAAATAAAACGAGAGGAAAAAATATGTACTTTTAGAAAATTCTTTTCAGAATCACAGAATATTCTGAGTTGGAAGGGACCCACAAGGATCATCAAGCCCTGCTCCTGGCCCTGCACAGGATATCCCAAGAACCACACCACACGCAGGAGAGCTTTTTCCAAACACTTCTTGAACTCGGAGGATTGGTGCTGTGATCACTTTCCAGGGGAGCCTGTTCCAGGGTCCAACCACACTTTGGTGAAGAACAGATTCCTGATATGCAACCTAAACATCCCCTGACACAACTTCATGCAGTTGCCTTAGATTCTGTCTCTGATCACCACAGAGAAGAGATCAGTGCCTGCCCCTCTGCCTCCCCTTGAGAGGATGTTGAAGACCACACCGAGGTCTCCCCTCAGTCTCCTCTTCCCCAGGCTGAACAGACCAAGTGTCCTGAGCCACTCATGAGGCTTCCCCTCAAGGCCCTTCACCATCCTTGTGACCCTCCTTTGGACACTCTCTAAGGGCTCATTATTTTTATATTATGGCACTCAAAGCTCCCCCAGCACTGGAGGTGAGGCCGCCCCAGAGCAGAGCAGAGCAGACAATGCCCTCCCCTGCCTGGCTGGCCATGCTGTGCCTGATGCCCCCAGGACACAGCTGGCACTGCCGCTGACTCACATTCAACTTTCCCTTGCCCAGGACTCCCAGGTCCCTTTGCAGAGCGTTGCTCTTCAGCCTCTCATTCCCCAGGCTGTCCCTACATCCAGGGTTGCCCCATCCCGGGTGCAGAATCTGGCATTTTCCCTTGTTAAGCTTCCTACAACTGATGATTGCCCATTTTCTGATTTGCCAAGGTCTCTCTGCAGGGCCTGTCTGCCTTTGAGGGAGCCGACAACTCCTCCCAATTTACTGGCATCAGCAAACTTACTTAGTATTCCTTTGAGTTCTGCGTCCAGGTTGTTAATTAAGATGCTGTAGAACACAGGGCCAAGGATGGAGCCCTGCAGAACCCCATTAGTGCCCAGACACCAGCCTGATGTCACCCCATTCCCTATAATCCTTCGTGCCTGAGCCATGAGCCTGTTGCTCACTCACCATATAACACGATTATCCAGCTATGTGCTGAACATTTTGTCCAGAAGGATACTGTGAGAGACTGAAATCTCTGACAAGTTGCTGAAATCCAAGATGATTACCTCTGCTGGCTTTCCTGGATCAGTTAGGCAGGTTCATTTGACAGAATGCAGCTCAGAAAGCCTGCTGTGTCCTGAGCTGCCTCACAAGCAGCGTGGCCAGCACGTCACGGAGGATGGCTCTGCCTCTCCATTCCACTCTCATGAGATCCCACTTGCAGTACTGCATGCAGCCCTGGGATCCAACATAAGAAGGATGTGGACCTGTTTGAGTGAGTCCAGAGGACTTAATGAAGATGATCAGAGGGCTGGAGCATTCCTCATGTGGAGACAGGCTGAGAGACTTGGGGTTTTTCAGCCTGGAGAAGAAAAGGCTCCAGGGAGACCCTACGGCATCTTCCAGTACCTAGTGGGACTACAAGAGAGCTGGATAGGGACTTTTTACACGGGTATGGAGTGATGGGACAAGGGGGAATGGATTCAAACTAAAAGAGGGTAGGTTTAGATTAGCTGTTCAGAGGAAATTCTTTACTGTGAGGGTGGTGAGGGACTGAAAAGGGTTGCACCGTGAAGCTGTTGGTGCCATGTCCCTGCAAGTGCTCAAAGCCAGGTTGGATGGGACTCTGAGGAACCTGGTCTAGTGGAAAGTGACCCAGCCCATGGTGAAATGAGATGATCTCCAAGGTCCCTTCCAACACAAACCATTCTGATTGTGCACATGAACTTTGAGGTATCACAGGCTTTGATACTGTGTTTTCAAGAAAGCCCAAAATTGAACTGGCACTTAGAGCCACACTGAAGTGATCTAAAACATTGTACTCAGCTGGAAGAAGAGCTGGGAAAAGAACCTCCAAGCTGAGCTGCTTTGACTGAGCATGTGGGCTTTTTTGTTCTTTTACAAAGCAAAGGTCTGAGTAAATGACTCGTTTTGGATTTATTGCAATGAACTATAAAAGTGTGCAATTTCAGCCAACTGAAAATAGCTGCAGGATCCGTGACCCCAGCTGTGTGTGGGGGGGTACTTTTTAGAAGCTTTCTAACAGGACTGCAAGTGTTTGTCTATCTTCATATGTTGTGATAATAAATATTAGAGAATAAGGCAAAGTTGGAGAGAGATGTACTTAATCAGTCCTGTTTAGGCAAATCATAGACATTTAAATATTTAAGACCTAAATTTATGCAATTTTTTCTTAAATAGGTGATGATTTATTATTTAGTCTCTTAAAAGATGCTTGATTTCTGCACTCTGTTTCCCTGAAAGGTCATTAAATATTAAAAAGTATGTACTGATTTTTCCATCTCATTGGAAAATGTTGTAGCCACCTAATCCATCTCCTGCCAAAATCACCTGATATCTCTGCACTGGCTCTAGCTATAAAAGATAGAAAGCATATGACAATAAAATTTACTGTTGTATTGCTGTTTCTTCTCTAAGTAGAATCATAGACCTGCAGGATCTTTGGTAAACTGACATCAAACAAGTCCTCTAGATTTCAGTACTTTGAACTTTCTTTTTTGCCTCCACTTGACTTCAGTACCATTCCTGGACTTTCTAGACAGCTCTGTCATATTTTGATAGCCTTTTCCTTACATAATCAGAAATGTGTTGTTTTCATTGTGCAATTGGTAACAGACTTTTTAAAGTTACCAAGGATTATCTCTGAGACTTCAAGCAGTGTTTTAAAAAAGGAAAAAGAAGACAAGGGGAAGCTCTCAATTTGTTCTGATGTTAATTTATCGTGCCTAAAGGTCAGCATTTCTTAATGTTCTTTCACACACGGAGATTTGCAGTGATTTTGGGAGTAGTGAAATGTAGCAATGCCATGATTTGGTGGCATTTTGGTTCTCTAACGTATGCTCTTTGAATCAGACTAAACCAACATTTCTTCTCGAGCTCATCACAGCACTCCATCACAGGAAAGTGCTCTGGTAGCACCTGACAGCAGCCAGGAGTGCTCTCAGGCAGGTTGAGAATTACTGCTACTGTGCAGAGGCTATGGGAACTACATCATTTGCTATCCTTTTTGCTGACTCTCCATTTCTCTCACATGGGTGAATTAATGAAGCAAAACACTAACCAAACAGACTTACCTTGGAAGGAGAACCATTTTGTTTTTCCTTCCCCCTCTCTGAGACATGTATCCTTCACTCAGGACCAATACTCCCTCTCAGTGAGGAACATCTGGCATTTGCTCAAAGACTGCGCACCAGTGCTAGCCTGTACTGAGCAGATGCTGCTGCCCTTGCTGAATGCAATTACACTGCAGTCACAGGTCTGCACTGGATCCATTTTTGGATCTCAAAATCTTTGTTTTCAAATGTATGAGCAGGGTAATTTTAAACACAGCCACTGGCTCTTCCCTGTGGAACCTGATTATCCAAATACTTGAGGCAGTGCCACGCCTCTCTCAATCTTGCCAAAGGTGTCAGAAACTGCAGAAACTGACCTTCTTCTTTAAGGTGTCTTTTCTCACCGAAATTCTTCATGTGTGTAATCCAGATGGCATTTTTATTCTTTAGCAAGTACATGATTGATTAAGATAAGAGTTGGAGGGACTTCATGATTGTTTGAATAGATGCAAACAGTTATCCATCTTAAATTTACATGCAAGACTTGTGTGACTTCCTTGGCCTGGCTTCTGTAGGCAGGGTAGATCATCCTTCCGTCCTGCTGCTGTAACACCACTTGGTGTTGGTGTGTATTCCAAATGTTCTATGCAGGAGAGAAAATTTCAGCCTCTGCTATCAGTCAGCCCTCTCTGATTAAAATGTCAGATCCTGGAGACAAATGGATTTGCTTCTGGTCTGTTCTTTTTTTGATTAGACTGATTTCTCTAACAATGAGAAGAAAGCCAATAAAAGCTAAGTTAACAGCATGCTATTGTTTCTTTTGTGGGGTCAGGCATCAGTTCTCAAAGGCAGGTGAAATCCAGCTTGAGGCTTCCATATGATCAGAATTTGGCCTGGCACCCAAAGTAGCACATTTTTCGTGAAGTCAGGCCAAACATAAACTCAGAACTGCTATATATCATATCCTCTCTCCTAAAACAGGATTCATGTTTGTGTAATGAGCCTTCAGTTATTATCTTCACAGAGACAATTTTGTTATTGGTGATGCTTTCTATCCCCAGGGAGAAAATCCACTGAAGAAAATGGGAGTTTTACTTTGGGTTTTTGGGAAAGGTTTTTGCTCACATTACTTTTAGAGCAGTTAGCGGATCAAGTTGTTACTTGGGGAGGAAGTTGTTTTTGTAACTCAGGAATTTGCATTTTAAGAGTTGAGGGTTTCTTACTGATATTTTGGTATCAATATCGGACTTTTTTCTGCTTTCATCTTTAGTCCTATTTTCACTTCAGCAAAGAAGTTAGTGTATAGTTACACACACCTGCCTTTTTTCGTATAGCTTGGTTATTCTCTTAAAACAAGCAAGCAGAGTCATCCCTTTTTATAGTTCGATTAAGGGAAAAAAGGAGGGATTTATAATTCTACACACTCCCTATAATTTCCAATTATTTTAAGCAAACCAATCAAGAACCCCATCCTTATTCTTCTTTTTATTTTTCCTAGTGAACATTACATTATAGAAGTCCAGCTTCCAGCAAAGATGTTTGAGCTGCTGCCACAAGAGATTAAAGAAGGGAAGCTGCTTCGCATGTATCCGGTGCTCTTTAATGTTGGAATCAATGAACAGCAAACTCTGGCAGAGAGGTAAGAAAAAGTCATGTTTCATTTTCTGTCCAAGTAGTCCATGCTGGTACAGGATATCTCTCAGGATTAGAAATAAATCTTTTTTGCTATTTGCTCTTGGACCATCTCACATTGACTCAGTGTGTATTTTATAAGGTATTAAAGGAAACAAACACAAGTTATGAAACAATGCAGAACAATGAGAAAGTCCAAGTGAAGATAGGATCACATGCAGGGCTTCATTTTACACAGTCAGAGCCAAGTTTCTCTTGGATCCAGATGCAAAATTTACAGATTTCTATTTCACAGATGCAGAATTTTGTCTGTATGCAGTACTTTGAAATTCACAAATAAGAGGTTGAAATTTCAAAATTCTTGAATTTTAAAGGCAGGGTTGAAGACACTGGACAAATCGTAAGCCTTGTGACTAAATTTTCTCCGTTTTTTCTAGGGCTGTGGCATGGCAGTTAATAATAGGGATTGCATTAGCAGCATGTTGCAGAAACATGAAGGCTGATGTTAAAGCTCTGATGTGTTATTACTCCTCTACAACATTTTGGTGGAAACTAATTAATTAGTATAATAACAGTCAAAGTTTCACCATCCTATTAATTTTGTCTTCCAAGACAAGGGTATCTGCCGGTCATGTTAAATTACCACATTTGTGCTGTGCTGAAACTGCAAGGTAGAAGTCAAGATGTCAACACAGGCAGCTACTTTTTTAAAAACTTTTTTTTTAGCTGTTTTTATCAATAGAGCATCCAAAATACTTTACACATATCTTAGATTGCATTCACTATAAGCTCAAAAGCAAAAAAAGCTGGAGAAGTAGAGGGAGACAGTGAAAATCCTTAACCTGGACAATAGGTAAGAAGTTAAGCCCCAGATGAGTTTCATCTCCTGCCCTGTATAGACAGCCAAGTAAAATCAGTCTTTTAAAGGAGACTACTAAGGAATGCTATCAGGCAGCTTTGTGGATGTTTATGGGAGACTTTTCCAAGATGAGTGGTGATATGTGAGAAAATTTAGGCAGAAAATTGAAATGGGAGACATAGACTGAATCAAAAGACAGTAAAAATTGGCATTTTACTGGTGAAAGACTTGGGCAGTTGGTTAGAGAACTTGGGAACTTCTTGAAAATGAGAACAGGTTATTCTTGATGCCATAAAGAAGAGGAAAGCGCTGAGAGGAGTGGCATGGCCGAAGTGACAATGTGCAAAAGCAACAAAAACAGTCATGACAATAGTGAGTGGGACACATCTCGTTTTCCAAAACAAGAGATAAGGCAGCATGTGGTAACCAAGAAGCAAATTGGTGAGAGCTTACATGGATGGGATGGGCAGGAAGGATTGAGTGCTGCAAATGTCCTGAAGAAATATTTGACAAGGTTGAGAAGCAGTGGTCATCCGGGGACTTGAAGAGGAGTTGGTGTGAAAAGATGCCCGGCTAGCAGGTGAAGAGGAATACAGGAAGAACTGTTCACAGTGGGCCTTTTACACTGTGTGTTAAGAAAGCCACGAATGAAAAAATAATACCCACATATCTATAAATATGGATGTGCATTAACATCTATCAAGCAAATCAATTCAATGCAGAAGCAGGTTTTCTGCATGAAGTTACAGTCCACTTTTGTCTTAATTCAAAATATTGCTTCACCCCTAAAGCTGCACATTTGTTTATGAGACTGAAAACACTGCACATGATTTTTTGGTAAAAAAAAAAATGGGTGTTTTTGTGAGATAAAGCATATGAGACTAGAAATACATTTTTGTGGTAAATTTCTAGGAAATATTACTCTTTTAGATGAAAACATCTCTTTTTTGTTTTTGTTTTTTGATAGAATACATTTGAGAATATATCTGATTTAAAAGAAACATTCTAATGTGACAGTGCAGCAATGGCCACTGAGGAAGTGGCCAAGTCTTTTCCCTCTTTGGCCCATTAAAATACTTGCTTCACTTCTGCATGGTGTAGCAGTATATTTGGTATCTTCTGATTTTTGTTGCCTTTTCTCTACCTGAGTTTCTCACTTATCTGCCTGTGCCTCTCTTCCTGTACTCCTCCATTTCCATTTCAAGGCTATTCTAAAGATGAACTGCAAAAAACGTGGCCCTAACTGCCCAGGGGACATTCCTGTCTTTACAATCATATCTCCTGTATGTACCATGAGAGGTACCATGGGATTTATTTTTTTGGTGTTTGAAACTTGGCTGTTGTAGAAATCTTGGTCTCAGAGGCAAAGATATTCATTTATATAGCTATAGTTAGTTTGTAGTTGAGCTTCTCTTCCATCTTGTGCCACCTCAATATTGCCCAGCTCTGCTAGAAATTAATATACTTAAGCAGTAACAGCGGTAAGAAATGGAGGAGTTGGTGTTCTCTGCCTGTGGTCCCATTTGGAATTCCCCCAAAGTGCTTTTTCATTTATTCAGGATTTGTGAAGGCTAGAAGAATAAGTGTCTTAATGCGTGTTTGTAAATTGATTACTTTGTTAATAAATTCTTGGAAAAATTATCCATGAGTGATGCTCTCATTTCCATAAGTTAGTTCCAAAGCACACAAGAACTTAATGACTGCATGTTTTCAAAATCTAATGCATTCAGCATTATAAAACATGTAATTTAAAATCAAGTTATTTCTTTATGCAAAGTAATAATTCTGAAGGATAATTTATCTTTGTTTTGGTTTGTGAGTTTTGGGTTTTTTTCGTAATTTATTGTGCATTTTCACAGGTTTGGAGATACCACTTTGCAGGAAAACATTAACCAGGAAAACTTAGAACTTCTCAAAGAATATTACAAGCTATTTACGGAAAAAATGCCTCCTGATTGTGAGTACAAAATAACGCAATATCTGGATGGCTTTGAAAAGCTTTGATGGGTGAAAGACTGCAAGACAGTATTTTTAACACAACTCCATAACTTCTCCCATGAATTTAAACATTTTGTATCTCTACACAGCCTTGCTGAAATCAAGAGTGATTTCAAGCCCAATGCCACAGCAGAAAATACAGGGAGAATGATGAAGAGTAATGATGAACTGAGCAGCTATTTTAAGTTATTAAAATGATAAGTTTCTTAATATTTCAAGCAGAGGACAGTCTGTATCTACTGAATTTGTTCAGGAATACTCGGTGGGAAATTTCATCAGCTTCAGTCATTCCCTCTATTCTTATTCTGAAAATGTTTTGGGGTTTGGTGAACCACTGAGAAATCTGCAGATGCAAATACAAGCAATGAGCCACATCATCATGATAGGAATAACAAGGTTTCATTAGAATAGGCCCTGTATTCCAATTTTATAGAAATTTGATATCATAAATATAAACATTACTGTGCTGTTATTCTGATTGTCAAAAGCAAGGACTGAAAACATGATTTGCATCAATCGACTCCTGTTAAAATAGTTTTAATGCCTAAACTATAGTCCCAAATGTTTCAGATTTAACAGCCTGATTTTTAAATCCTGTGCAAATCTTTGATACATCCCTATGTATGAATACGTTTATCCTCTATATCAGGATGATTCTAATTTGTTTATAATTTTGACAGAAGCTAAAGGTCTGTTCCTAAATGATGGGCAGGATGCCCATCCATCCACCCGCAGACCCAGTATTTCCAGGATTTCTGCAGAGAAACTCATACAGCAGGTTAGGTAATTAATTTAGGGGAATCTTGCCAAGAAAATATAGTTGAAAAACTAGCCTCATCCAGGGTTAGGTTTAAGGTAGATCTGCTACCTCATAAATTGATTCGATTCTATAAAACCAAAATTTCCATGCAGATAGTATTGGCTGCTTTTCATTCACAAAATTTAAACTCGTACTGCCTTCCTGCAGGATTATTAGTGAGCCACACAGTTCCTGGACTTCTTCCAGACTGTGCAGGCTTTTGAGAATTAATCTTATCTAGTTCATCATGTCTTTTCTGGTTATTCTAATCTTGGTTTTTTGTCTACCTTGAAGACCTGAGTCTCTTCTTTATACAAATTATTTTAGAGCACAAAGCACCTGTTGGTTTCATTGCCCTTCCCAGCAGCTCCCTGCTGTTATATGGAATCCCTCTTTTGCCTTGGAGGAATGTGCCCTTTAAACCACGTATTTCCCCTCGACAAAAATATTCTTCCTTGTAACTAAGAAAACACTGACTTTCTATCTTCTTTTAGATGAACATATATTCTGTCATTCACCCATTTCTTAATCTCTTTAATTCTTTTATTGGAGAATAAGAGTGCATTCCCAGAAAGATTCCTACCAAAAATGCTGACGAACTGTAGCTCTGGTTTAGGCACCAAAATGGTACTGCTTTAATAGAATAGCTAAGGACAGTAAGGATCCAAAAATGTGAATTTGTTGTTCAGTAGTAAATAATTCACTGAAAACAACAACTATGAGGTGGTTGGTGCTTCCAGGCTCCTCCCCTTATAATCCACGAGCCTGATTTGATGGTTTTGGGGACCCAAGGAGTTTAAGCAGTTGATCATTTCTAGCCAAGGCACAGCTCATTTGGCAGTACTGTAAATTAGGAGACTCTTGCCTTACACGTAGTGAAGTCACCTCTCCGAGATGTTGCATTTTCTGCCGTGAAGCAAAGGAGAGCTGCCTGGAAACAGTAAAATGTTTAGTGATGCATTTGCATAATCTCGAAGCAACTTTGTCATTGTGTGCTTGGTGTTTTAATGAAACAGATGCAGCCGTAAGTGTAATAGTCTGGCAGATTGTGATGTGGTTCTGTGTGCTCGGCATTATCTGAGTGTATAATCAGGATTTGTAATACATAGTTTAAGAAAACACATCACAATTATTGCAAAACTAGCTTGGATGTACTTTTTCCTCCTTTTCTTGTTTAATTTTTTGGGAATTTTTTTTTTTAGGTAACACAGTATGGCTAAAGCAACTTAGACATTTTTTGAATAGTTCTTTTTGATTATATTTAAGTTACTTCTTACTGTGAATCATGGATAAGGAAAACCACAGAATTTATTAGATGTAAAAGGTTAAAAACCTGTTGATAAGAAAGATTATTCTGGCTTTGGTCAGGTTAGGAGAATGGATATTGACCCTCATTAATAGTTACCTCATTTTTATTCTTTCAGTTGAATATAAATCTTTGGGCTTGGGTTGTTGTTGGGTTTTTTCCCTCACTGGATGAACAATTTACTTTTTCTTCTTGAAGGAACTGTATCCATTTATCAATTTGGTGTCACTTTGTTTCAGTTGATTCTGAGACTTTTTTTTTTTTGGTGGTAACTATAATTAAAAATCTTTTTGCTTCACCACCATGAGAAGAAATAATTTCAGAAAACAGATTCTGGTTGTGTCTACTGATTTTCAAAACTATTTAAGATAAAACTAACATTAGAAAAAACCCTGCTATATATATACATGAGACAGAGGAGGACATTAAATTGCCTACTCTTGAATTTTTGCTGGAGATGTAGGATAAAATAAGATCAGATATCATACCCAGCACACGCAGGTAAAATTTTGGATTTTATGTAAAACTGAAATTATTTTTTACTTCAAAATAAAGCCTCATTTAATTTCAGACTGAGAAATACCCTTTCTTACACTTTATAGGGTATGCTTAGTGCTGTTTAACCTTTGGGTTACATCTTATAAGAAACTAAGGCACCATTTCAAAGCAAAGATGAGATGTTTCATTTTGAAAACAAAACCAATTTTTTTTATTTTGAAGTTAAAAAAAACCCCATCCCATCAAAGGCAGTTTTAATATATTCAGTTTTTTCTCTTCTGATTTCCACTGAATGTCTGTAATAGCTGATGAATAGAACTACAGCAGAGATTTGATTTTGTTTTCCACCATCCATTTGTAAGATAAAGGTTGAAGACGCATCAATTTTCCACATGAAGACCTTAGGGAGAACAACCCAATACTCAGCAACACATAAGCTTTGCTTATTCCCTAAATATTTAGATGGTAATTTCTATCGTGTGCTCCCAAGCAAGGCTGTGAATAATAGACCTGTTCTTTACTATGGATATTCTTTGGTCAGGACAGCCATATCAACAACCTTATCATAATGAGCGACCTTATCATCCTTTTTCTCCAGGTCTACCACATTTTCAAGAACAAAACGATTTAAAGGGATTGCTAGAAAATCTTCATCAAAATATCCAGGCCAAAAAGAGAAAGAATGTAGAAATCATGTGGCTGGCTGCAACGGTAAGCTCTCTTGTTTCAGAGAAATTGATGAACTAACGATGAACTAATTTTCATAAGCCTGCTGATATTGTAGGTGCAATGGATTTTAAGGACATGATTGGAGAGCTCAGTGGTTAAAGCAGGGAGATGTGCTGAAATGGTTTTCTAACATAATGCATTCTCAGAGTCACTCATTCCGCTCATAAATGTATCTCCTCTTCTTCCACGTAAATTACAGACATTTTCTTTTTCTCACTTCTTAAACTGGTAGAACCTGCTAGAATTCAAGCAATTTGATTCATATCCATTCTTTGATAATATAAAATTATTCAAAATAATTTCTCTTTTTTAGTGTCTGTGAGCCTTGAGGTATGATGTGGGACATGATCGCTTGCTCTAGCTTTTGTTGACTATTGATACAATCAATTTTTGATTTTCAGTAATTAACTTGCTTTCATAAATAAGTGTTGCAAGAGACATGCAAAGGACAGACAATCAGACACAGGGAGAACACAAAGAAAATTGTTTATCAAATAGTGATTAATACTTATTTTACTTTATTCTCATAATTTCTTTCTGTTCCCAATTCTGTGGGGTTTGCACACACCTATTTTTAAAAAAAAAGCCAAAAAAACCCCAACTCTCAGATGTTTTATAAAGAGCTCCAGCTTTTCAGGAATGTGAAATTCAGCCAGGTCTTCTATTTAGAAAAGTATCCTTAGTATATCTGCCCCTTTATACAAGCAGAGAGTTTTGGTATCTACTGAAATTGAAGCAAGGTTTTGTGTTTTGGGAGACTTTCATATGTATATACCCTTCAAGGCAAATAAATATTTGATACAAAATTATTAGTAACATTTTCCATGACTTTTTATTAATACTAAGGCAAAGACAGTCTAAACTATGTCTTTGTATTAATAACACTGCTGTAACTTCTGTATTACTAATAACATTTTGCCATGTGGTGAATAAATATTATCACATGCTATGGCAGTATAAATCCTTTGTAAGTAAAAATAGAAGTTCTTCTTGCAGTACCACTCCTGCAATTACTATGAAACATTGTTTTTAAAAAAGTAAAAGATATATCAGTACAGAATAGTATAAAATGAGCTGCAAAGAATATGACAGAATGTGCTTAATCTTTGGGTATAGAAAGTTGTATTTTACCGTCTATTTGGGGTTCCCTGAAAATAATTTCATGGATAAAAAGCATTCTTTGGACATACAAAGTGTTTCAGGCTTTCTCTTCACTGAATTCTATTTCCCTTTAGGTTACCTTACTTTAACTTTCTGAAATGTGTAGTTCTGGAACCATTGATCTACACAGTGTTATACCGTATTCCATTTACTTTTTGAAAAGGGCGTAAGAATATAACTTTGTCAGTGCAGTAGCTGTGCAATATCACTTTTTTATTACAGTAGGTGTATGAGATTCCACATATGTCTGTACCTGTGTATAATCCCTGATATAATGGGACTGTGAGAACAAATCTAATAAAAATTAAGTCTATTTCTTCTCCTCCTATAACTTCCCTATGTCAGAGCCCATCACTCATCCAGAATAATTACCTGGGATTTTTTAGTACTTTATTATGATTTTTTAAAAAAATTTTTTATGACTCATTCACATCATATAGTCCCAATAACTCATGGACTTCCAAAGAGTCTCGTGTAAAGAGAATTAATCTCTTCAATTAGGCAGTTAACTTCTTTCACAGCATTATTAAAGAAAATTATCAGATAGTACTTTATTTAAATCCCAATCCAACTGTTCAAATTTTTAAACAGATTTAAATTTTAAAATTTTGAATTATAGGATGGAAGAAACACTCATAGGTTCTCCTTCACTACCCTGTACCTCTTTAGGTTGTAAATTAGATTAAATTAATTGATTCCCTGAATTAATCTTTTGTGATCGCCCTCATTGTGGTATCACAAAGACCTTAAAGACTCTAAGTATTTTCTGGGCCATTGATTTTAATAGAATTTCTGAGAATGCCATTAACAGATGAAGAGATGCTTATTTGCTGAAGTCACATTATGGAGATCATGTTCCAGTTTGATCCTGCAAGCTCTCCCATGATAGCCAAGGTGGGAATTTCCTTTGGATGATTACTGCTGTAATTTATTGCCTTGCCCAATTCTCATAAACATTTTGGGGTTTGATGTTGTTACACTTGCAGCTCTCCAGGGACAGGAGCAAGCAAAGCAAAGTATTACCTTTTCTCAGGACAAATTATGTCTGGGGAAAGGCAGACCCACACTTGGGCACAACAGTTCTCCTTCAAATTTTTCTTTTTCTAGTAAAATATTGTTTGAACCCAAAGTGTAAATGGAGGGACTAGTACAACCACAGATTGTTTCTTAAGGGGAGAAATTATCCTCAAAAATGTCATGTTTCCTTTATGCCTTCTTACTTTCTCAAAGTATACAGTGAAAGTAAACAATCCATGACAGTTGTTTGTGTTAAGCTTTATAAATTCTGGGTCACCTGCTGAACAGTTTACCTGTTAAAAATAAAAATTATTTAGGTTCGGATGTGTCTGAATCCATACCTTCACAAGAAGTTAGTTTGCTGCCTTCATGTTGGTGAGTTAGGACCTACCAAGGTTTTTCTTTATTCATTAGGTGTTCAGACAATTAAGCTTTCCTAGAATAGGGTTGTTGTCAGAGAACGTGAGGACACAGAGATGTTTCTATTATAGCCTAGGCTGACAAAAACCCTTTCTATTTCAAGTTCAGGGAACTGGATATACCAGTACTAACTTTTAGGAGATGTTTTCTCCTTGGGAAACGCTGCAGCTCTCTGCATTCCCTTTCGGGGCTGGCGGAGCTGCAGGGGCAGCGCAGCGGCGAGAAGGACCAACCCGCGGGGCCTCGTGTGTTTCAGATCTGCCGGAAGCTGAATGGAGTGCGCTTCACCTGCTGCAAAAGTGCCAAAGACAGGACATCCATGTCGGTGACGCTGGAGCAGTGCTCCATCCTGAGGGACGAGCACCAGCTGCACAAGGACTTCTTCATCCGCGCGCTGGATTGCATGAGAAGGTAGGTGGGGTGCCGCGCACTCGGGAGCTAAGCCAGGAGCACCGCGGGTGTACAGCTGGTGGTAAATGCCCAGCAGAGCCCAGGCCTGGCTGAGCAGAGGCTGAGCAGCAGCTGGTAAGTCATTCTTGAGAGCAGGGTCTTTGCAACTGTGAGTTTGATCAGTAATTAACAGTTTCTGAGATAGGTATGTAAAATGTTGAAGTGTCAGTTCACTGGCTGTCTGAACTGCAGTTACTTTTTAAAAAGTTATATTTCAGTTTTGAGGGCATTTTTAAAAACATTTACACGGTCATTAAATCATTTGTATAACATTTATGCAAATTCTGCGAAAGCAAAAGGAGCATTTGCTGCAGATAGCAATTCCCACTAGTTCACATTATTGAAAAGAAACATCCAAGTAGGTTTGGACTGATGGTGGTTGCCATCAATAGCTGATAAAATCTTTTCTGCGCTTTTAAAAAAGTTAATTAAAACATGTTTTATTCTAAATTGCAACTATGCAGAAATTGAGGCTGATGTTATCAGGAATGTGTAATTAAAAGATGTAACGATTTCTCATTACCTGAGTCTTTGATGAATAAAAAATCTTATTGAGAGAACAAGTTTTGATCATAAAATGAATCCAGATGTTTGCCTAAAGAAACTTTCATCGTTGGTTTTAATCACGTCATAATAATTTTAATAATATTTTCTATAGGAGTTTTAAAAAATGTATCCACAACACTAGAATAATATATAACAAAGGTCACTGCAAAACTAATAGAAAATATTTTGGTCAGCCTGCAAAGAAGTAATGGTATCATATCTCAGACTTTGGTGAAACACAAATTGTTTATATGGTGGATTTGCAAAGATCATACTCAGTAAACATTTATGTTTATAGTCTCTAATGGATAATTCTGGACCTTCATATTTAGCATTGCCAAAATAGGTGTTTAAAGTCTAGATTAATGCTGTAGGTTTACCCACATAATGTCCTTTTGTCTTTTGGCAAAGATAGCTGCTCCAAAGAAAAAAGGTCGTTTTATAAAGAGCAAATGAGCAGAGATGGCTCAGTTGTAGGTTTGGTTCACAAGGCGCTGCTAATGCAGTGAGATGTGCTGTATTGAGCTGAGCTGTATCGTTTTGTGTGTGTTGTTACCTTGCGTAAATCCCTCAGTCTCTGCAGTAATTCAGTGAGTGAATGACTTGTGTGCAGTCCTTCATAACTACATGTTTTATCATTAATGAATTCTGAGTTTTCTGTGTTAAATTTCATTTGTGTTGGCATCTCAAGTGCTTTTTTTTTTCCTCTTATGTCTCCAATAATTACAAAAGTGTGTAAGATACAGTCAATTACCAGACACAGGAAAACAAATTAATTATATAAAATCATCATGTTAGAATAGCAGTGAGTAGTGGACTGGAAAATTTTCACAGATATAAACATAATTTTAAAAACCCTAACTTTTTAGTACAAAAATTTAGTAGGTTTTTGTAGACCAAAATATAAGTGATTCTGAGTGGGTTTAAATCACATGACTGATTTGAAAGTTGAGACGATTAACACATTAGTTTTATTTACAGGTAACAGTAGTTTGAAGTCACAAAAGAATGGTGAAAAGCCAAAAAAATCTGAAGAATACTAAAAAATTAAATTAGCAGATGTGTATATGAGGTTGAAGAACCATTAGAAAAATGTAAAATCTGTTGGATATACTGGAGTTTTAAACAGGGAAAAGCTTTATCCTGCTCTTACCCTGTAAATGAATTTCAAACTTGAACTGAAGTAGGTGAAAAGTGTGTTGGATGGAAGGCAATCATTTTTACTTGGGTGCTAGGACTATCTGAATACTAAAGGAAGGCTTTGCAAGCAGTGGAAGTAGCATACAAAATAAACCATACCATCAAGATAATAAATAAATCTTTTAACTAGGCTAGCGTTAGTGAGCTAACACTGCTAACACAACTGGAGGTTTAGAAATAAAATTGGGGGGTGGGGGGGGGGGGGGAGGGGGGG